>JAAVUH010000354.1:0-31674 GCA_014899045.1 Fusarium palustre
GCTCAGGGGTCAGCGGCTGGGAAAATGGGTCTTCTGTCGTAGACGCGTTTCCATTGTCGCCGCATGGACAGTTGCTGAAAATCATGATTGGCTGGTATTAAGGTTAGAAGATTATCCTGGAAGGCCAAGATCATTTTTGATGGCGCAAGATATGGATGACATACAACCGTTAATAAGGCTGAGTTATAAGAGCGAGCTCTTCATCAGTTGAACCAATTCCAGCAGCCGTTCCAGTCACAACAGATCTCAATGAGTTCCCTCCCCACGTACAATTCTGGAATGATGACAATTGGAACGAAAAGTGTTTTTCAGAAGCCGCAGCATGTGCTTTGGATTATAGCAAGCACGATGTCAAAATCCAATCAACAAGAACGGCATACATCACTGAAGTCCCTACTAGGAACCAAGCTCTTTGACGTAACGAGTAGCTCAGGTATCGCCTGTTCTGAGAAAGGAACGCGGCCTTGCCAGCAATTGCCGCGATGGAGTTTGCACATGGAGCGACACTAGGGTCTTCTTTTCTGTAAGGGCGCAGAACCTGGCCGCAGCTTCAGGTGAGTTGACTACCACGTCACAGCGCCGAGGAAACGCGTGGCTGTGAAGATGGGTCAGTCGGTCGCAGCAAGTGATTAAAGAGTGGAACAATATTCGTGCGAAACAATCCAGCTCTCGTCAGTTCGAATTGCTTTTTTACGCCAAGGTGATGATATTCGTGTAGAGGAGGTGTACACAGAGAACAGTGAAAGGTCCCTGGCAGCCGGCGGAAACGGTGGGCCGGTGTGTGTTGCGACTTCAGGCAAGCTGAACAAACACAGCCTTTGGTCAAACGTTGCATGAACGCCGCTCGTCTCTGCTTGCAGAAAACCCGTCATATACCTTCCGGTTGGTTGTTATTGTCAACAAATGGCGGCTTCTTAAGGTGGAGGCGAGCAACAACAGCCTGAATATTGATAAGGCAAGTTCAGTGCCTGGCGAGCCAAGCATAATATTGCGAGACAAGATTCATTCGTACGTTGAAGGAGATCTTCCGGGTGGCTGTGATGGGCATATGCATGTGGAGAGATGTGTGATGTGATGTGTATGATGTGCTGCAAGTGGGTGTGCGTGCCTGCGGTAGCTTGCATGACTAGCGTGTGGATGGTTTGTTTTGTTGTTGTGTCGTCGGGTGAATGGTGATGTGTATCTGAGTGAGTAGTAAGTGAGTAGTAGTTAGCAGTAGGCAAGCACACTGGACTGCGTATAATGGGCTTTCTTTTGTTGACACGTTTGAGTGAGGGCGGTGAGAACAAGACACGAACCAACAGAGGCTATCTTAGTAGAACATACCATTCAGTTCAGGTTCAGGATGGTGGCCTGGGAATAGGCCGGTCGCCTACCTTGGGTACCGGCCGAGGTATGCCCCTGCCTAAGGTAGGTAGGTACCTGCCCAGGCAACTACCTAGAACCGCATTGATTTTGATGTGGCAGGTGCTACGTAGGTAGGTAGACATGGCCAAGGGAGAAAAGGAAGAAAGGTGGGCAAAAGAGCTTCGAGGTGGGAATTATTATATGCAATTTCTGCCGAGTTGCAATACTTGAATGCACAATTTAATGGGATCGAATGCAAGTACGATGATAGATGGGACGGTTTGTGATTTGCTCCTCTCAATTTCCTATTGTCCTATCAAAACTTAAGTGCTTGCTTCTCAGGTCTCCTGGCCACCTACGCACGATCTTTGGAAACGGTACCTGAGGTCCTGAACGCCTAAATCGACCTATAGCAGGTGCTGCTCCATGCGCCTTCTTGTAAGACTAAGTTGAGTTCCGCCGTTAGTGGCAGCTTACGCACGGCCCCATCCCTGTCTAACCACATATGTCCTTCTTTCTCCACCTCTTCCCCTCAACTCCAAGTTTCATCAACTTCAATGTCTCATTGCTTTCGAATATTCAAGCCGCGTACATACAAACATACAGTTGCTGCTCTATGTCAATAACAGCTTCATACCTAATCTTGCCTAAACATAAGCAGCAGATCAGTTGATACATACACAGTATTAACGAGACTGTGCAACCCTAGTCATATTTGTCATTTGGCAAAAACGCAAAGAACGAAGCTGCAAAAAGACTAGCAAACCACCTCAGCCTACCTTGCTATTACTGTTTCTATCTAGCGCACTACTCTTTATAAATCAATACTCTAACCTATATCGACATTTCATCACTGAGCCGATTCGTGTTCGGCGGTCGACAATTTGAACGCAACTGTAGTCATCGAGCTACTCGGCCAGTTCTCAAATTGCCTGTGTCCTCTGACCCATCGGGCACACTCGTCACGACCGACCGAAGAGACCGACCATATCGGCGACCGCACTTCTTACGCGCTGCATTTATCCCTCCTCGCGTTTTGCTTCATCGCCACTTTCTTTTCTGTCGGCTTCTCCGGCTTCCGTCTTGTTCTTTAACCAGAAGTCCACATCAGTGCGTTGTCTGTCACAATTACACACCAACTGTCACAGTCAGGTCTGCGGAGCCTCAACCAAGCGGCACATGTGATAACCACTTGCTTGACACTTGGTTGCCCTCGCCTCTTGCCTGCGTTTTTCCGACTTGCTTAAGCTCCACGATCTGGGTCTTCTTGGTCTCAGAAGTTGTCTCGTTGTGCACTCCCTGTCAATCCCACACCCTTGGCCGGTGCTCTCCGACGCCTGTCACACGCCCAGCATCAACATCAAGTTGTGATGAAGGCTGTTGCCACATCGCCTGGCCAAGTCACCTCGCAGGTACATCAAATGTCGCTCGCGTCGTCCCGTCACGAGATGCCCGACTGTTTAGCTCTAGACAAAGATGGAAGAGCACCCAGCCCTGCAACCTCGCACATCACTGATGCCCGACCAGGCTTCGCCTTGGTGAATCCCAGCTTCTGTCCGGAGGTACCCCCAACCCCTTCGATTGTTGGCACTTCTCCTGTTTCTTTGTTCTTGAGAAGCACCGAAGGCAAAATTAGACTACCGGAGGCCATCGTCCAGTACCAATCTCTCGAGGATCTGCCAAACGAGGTTCTCTTTCATATTATGGGTTTCTTGGACGTCAATGACCTCCTGTCAACGTCAAGGGTAAGTGGTCATCATCTACCGTTAGCAAAAACTCAGTCCACTCCCTGATGATATCTCGGTGGTACACACGCAAGCTACCTGACAACCGTCCTGTCCCGATAACCCAAGGTCTCCGGTTCTTGAGGCTGATAGTAAACTAGACAAGCCATCTTCTTCGCGATATATCTCAAGCTCCTATCTTGCACCATTACCGGCTTCTGCGAGCCAGAGAAGATCTTACATCGCGTCTTTGGTCGCCGTCTCGTCCGTCTCTTGCTGACTTGATTGCTCGTTCTATCTTCAGAACAAACACTTCCATAGTTTCACGGCGTCTGGCCCGATCCTTGGTCTCGATCCGGCTATCTCGACGTTTGGCAGCAAGGCCTTCGGCCGCATCTCTAGTTGAGCGGTCGGTGTTGCCAAAGGAGTGTGTGCCCGGCATGGCCTTGGTGCATGTAGCACCAGCGATTGTAGCCAAGAAGAAGGCTATCGAGAAGGAGAAGGTCAAGGATGGGCTTCGGCAATGGATAGCGTCCCGATGGAAGCGTGAAGTCAGAGAGCGACAAGATGGTGTAAGGAAATGGGAGGAGAGCCGTGGGGTAGGGCGCGTGTGGAAGCTCCGTAGATTTTGGGAAAGGGTCAGCCGCGGCGAGGATTAGTAATGACCCTGGTAAGTCAGTGAAAGTGTATTGTGTGAAGTGAGTAGTTGTAGCATGCTGCATAAGGCCTTGTTGTGTCAGCTACCAGGCCATTATGTGTACCATCGCGCCTGGTTCCCTTTCTGTAGTTCGTTTTGTTACGTGGTCACGACTCCGGCGAGCAAGTGGCGACTCTCTGCAATGGCTCTCATCCTGTTAGCAGGACTGGTTGTATGATACATTATGTAGGTGGTTTGGTGATGATACAAAATCGACAAACTCCGTCCCTTGCACTAGACTGCTCAAGGCCGCTGGCGAGCCTTTCGTTGGCAGTGTTTATTGCTCTTTCGAGGCTGTAATATTTCCTAGGCTTTGCGAAATCTGAAGCCATCCCAGTCATCGTCCTCGTCCTCGTCCTCGTCCTCCTCGTCCTCCTCGTTCTCTTTGATAACGGGCGTTCCTAAGTTTTCCTTGCCCAGACTCGTAAGTTTTTCAGGTTGGCCATCTTGACCAAAACTTCCACCACGTTTGCGCAAGGCTTCCCTTTTCTCTTTCAATCGTCTCACGCGCGCTTCAAGCTCTTCCATTTCCTCGAACTCTTCCTCCAACGCGCGGGTGGCCTCTTCCTTTTCGTCGTCTAGATCAGCGTCGACCTGGGCGCGTTGCTTTTCTACCTCGGCCTCCTTGAGGGCTTCTGCAGCAGCAACTTCCTCTGTCGTCATGGCTGGAGCAGAAATAACTGCGTCTTCGTCATACGGGGCTGTTGTAGCAGCAATATCGGCTTCAAACGCTGCCCACTCTGCCTCGTCGACTGAGGCTGATGTAGCAGCTTGTCGCTCGTCCATCGCCAGGTTACTAGGCCGGCGCGAGGGGAGCGTGGTGGTTCCGTTTTGCGTGCCAAGGTTGTTAGGCTGGCCTCCTGGGGTAGAAGCTGAAGATCCGTCTCGGCGTGCCGGGGTTGCGGGTCGCGATGGAATCTGCATTTCGATCCCTTGCGATGGTGTCGCCGACGTCCTTCTTGTCAACCGAGGCGGTGTTAAGTTCTGATCCCTGGAGTTATCCCCTTCCAGGTCTTCTGTCTTGTTCCGTTTCCGCCTGCCATCGTCCATCTCAATATCCCCGTCTCCGTCGTCGATAGCCTCTTCGGTATCATCATGTTTTCGTTTTTGAGAGGATTGTTGGGGATTGCGTCCATTTGCAGAAGATGCAGTTTGTGCCCTTATCAAGCGAGTCTTATGCGCCTCGCCTCGAACATGTGAGTCCCATAGCGTCTCGGTTTTGATCTGCTCGTGACAGAGGGTGCAGAGGAGCTTGCCTGCTTCGGAGTAAGAGGCGTAAGGGTGTTCGATGCGACGGGCAGCGCGCTGTTGCCGTAGAAGAGATCGTACGTCGGACATGGCTATGAATTATGGGTGACGCCTGTGATTTGGGTGTAAAAGAGAGGGTGCAGCGAGAAGTGACTCCAGGTCGAGAGAGCTGATGAGACAATGCGATTTCCGCTGTCTAAACGCCCAATTGTTTGCGTAATTAAAGAGAAGTTTCTGCCACATGGAACAGTATCAGATAGACAGGTACAATGCGAGAGAAAAGAAGAAAGTAGTAAAGAATAATTATGACGTTGGGGTTTTGAAGATTCAGGGTCGTCGAGAGGGTAACAAGGCGAGGTCAGCAACCACCGACGATTAGCCGGCGCAAATCTAAAGCTCAGGTAATTCAATTCCTGGACCTAAACCATTATCGTTTCATTCATAGTAATGTTTAATGAAGATCGTTGACATTCGTTTATTCAAGAATACGCAAATTACTTACCAAACCTTGTGTACCTTTCGTGCTGAGGGACTTGGTCTGTGGTTGCGTTCACGTGGATTCCAAACATCCCGTCAGTCTCACTAGTCCCCCACTACAAGCCTACAAGGGAACTTTGCTCAGGAACGCTTGCAAGGTGGTCGCTCAGAAGAGCCGGATTTTTGACTTCTTGTTTCGCTCGCTCTTTTCTCAACTACCTTATTTATCCCTCATAAGGTGATCTCGTTGCAACAGCTCAAGAAAATGGCCGAACAACAACAGGAGGCGCAGGCCCTCTCTTCCATGTTCCCTAATCCGCCGCCCTTTTGGCAAGAGTTCACACCTGATAGAATATCGCGAATCCAAGAATTAAGGACAGCATATATTAACCAGAATGGCGGGGATTCTTTAACGGTTCGTGTGCCTGATGTTCCAGAAGATCTCATCAACTTGCAACCACCAGCTGAGCCGGCAGATGGGCGCTGGCGCGTGTTTGGCGACCAGTATATGGTAAGTTTCATTAACTATGCCTATCTTTATATGCGAATTCTGACTGTTGTTCTTCAGCTTGACGATAAGCTCCCAACTCTAGAGGACCAAGGCATCGCAAATCTTCCCTCGTCATCACAGTCCGAATCAAAGGACGCCAAGCGCTTTGACCGCGCTTTTGAACTCAAGCGCCTGGCCAAATCTCTTCTTTTGAACTTCCTGGAACTTTCTGGCACATTATCACGGAACCCGTCACATGCTGAAGCAAAGGTTCAAGACTTGCGCACTCTCTTCATCAATTTTCATCACATTCTTAACGAGTATCGGCCCCATCAAGCACGAGAATCTGTTATCGCACTCATGCAGGAACATCTTGACCGCACGCGAACTGAAACCATGGCTATACGGACGCAAGTGGATAAGGCTCGCCGAGTGCTCGATGGATTAGGAAGCCTGAGCGTGCCTGATGTGCCGAAGGCTTTGGGGCAACAGTCTGATGAGGAAAACAGGGATGCGCTTGCAAAGCAACGAGAAGCAGATGTATGGGCTACCACGGATGCTTTATTTACTTGAGAAAATTGGTACGAAGCGAATGATAGGACAATATCTACGCCGCCATATTTATTTCTACTGCCGCAGAAATTGCAGAGAGATCATTGGCCCTGATAGGCGCAACAGGCGAATATTTTACAGGAGATCACTACTTGTCTCGTCTTGCTTGAACATGCTAAGCTGAACTTTGATCGCAGCTACGCATTCGGAGTAAAGTTAGTACAAGGACAGGAGCCTGGACACTGCACACAAATAAGCGCGTACACACCATGAGATACGAAAGGAAGCAAGTGTCAGGCTACTTAAGTCTGATCATCAACTTGACGCAGTTGTTTGGACGGCTACAGTGAGGGATTGCTATAACAGTCAAAGGGTCTAGACTACCTAGATATAAAAAGAAATCTCACTCGACTGATGTTCCGCTTAAAGAAGAGGAATACGAAAAGGATACAAACTTCACTATCACGAACGAAGGTTGATGTAACAACGTAGGTAACCTCAGTAACACAGTAGAGAAAAATGTCAACTATACATCAGGATTCACAAAGCCATGCAAGGAATACATATATTTGTGTCGTCTTACGATATGATCAATACTATAGCTTTGTTGAATATTTCCGTGTTTTATCTTTTTGATATTGCATTTATTTTATAGGTTTATATAATTACGTCGACTGGCCTTTCCATAGTATTGCTGTTCTTGCTTCATAGTCCCTTGAAGTATGTGCTGCCAGAAATGACAGCATTTCATCGCATCAAAGTCCCGAATTTCATGGTATTTTGTAAAATAAGATATTGTGTCTTTACAGGATAGTGCAGGGGATGCAGCAGCATTCGTAGTCACCACATTCGATGCACTTGGTCTTGGTGCCTGTGGCCTCGGAGGGCTTGATGATGGATTCGGCGATTGAAGTGGCGGCGCTGCCAGGGCCGTTACGGTCATAGAGGCACTTGGAGGATCCGCAGGCCATTTTGGAGGTTGCTCAGATGCTGACAGAAACTAGGCAGGTTGGTTTGGGGTGGATCTGTGAAGCAATTGGATCTACAGTGGGCGGCTTCTTAGCTTCTGAACTGCTTCAGTGAAGTGAGCTTAAATTGGCAATGCTTACCGGCGTGAAGACGACGTGAGAGACTCTGAAGTTCCAGGAGAATGAAGATGTCAAGTGTGAGATTGAAAGTGAAGCGAAGTGAAGGTGAGGGATGGGTTAGACTTCGAGCTTGGGCCATGAAATAAACCATGGAAGACGACGCCTGCCCGCTTGCCGCTTATCGGCCCCTATTGTACATACGTACCTTCTTCCTATTTTTGAGAAGACATGATTGCGTCACCAAAAGAGTCCTTGTTGTGGGGGTGGGTTTTACGTTTCAACGTGTGCACCCTGGATTCGATCCGATTTCTCTTGGCAGATATCGATCCTTCAAGCTAAGCTAAGCCTCGGCAGCTTCCATACCTATTTAACTATTTCCAACCAAGCTTTGGCTAGGTGTTGATGTATGAACAGGGTGTTTTGTATCGATATGTCACTACCTACCTATGCATGTCAATTGCTGGCTAAGTAATAGTTTATCGATCTGTATTCTTTATCTGTCTACTTCAAATTTTTGTCATGGAGTGTTTGGGTGAGTGGCTAGGAAGCACCTTCTGATAACTTCATGTACACTCATTCACAGACGCGGTATGAATCCTTATTATGGGCAAAAGATTCATCTATTGCTAGATAACTGGCATCATCACAGCATGGAAACAATTTAGAATCGTTGAATCAAGTAAATGGTTTGCATGCAAGTTTCGGGTGATGTCATAGACATTGAGGTGACGCTCTTCTGACAGCATGAACAGTAAATAGTACTTCACTTGAGTTGACTGCACACACTTGCTAAATCTACGATTGATATAGCATTATATCTTGTATTCATTATTCGACACAGTCACACCCGCAACCATGTCTATCAAGGCCCAACCCCCGGCTGTTGCCTCACCATCTCAAACTGAGCAAGAGCAGGTTAGTACGTGAGCGAAGAGGAAGATCAAAGATCCCAATTAACTCGTTGTCAGCGCAACATAGATCTTTGTAAAGAATACATGCGCATCGCTTACTCACCTGCTGAAAACAAAGGCGCATCGTCAGTTCAACATCTGTGCCACTCAAACAGCTGGTTTTGGGCACCTGCGACATTCCCAGGTTGCGAGACACCGATGGACTACGCAGACTCTCACTCAACCGTCATGGCCAGCGTAGCAGACCTTGAAATCATCCAGTTTGATCAATCATGGGCAAAAGATGGACATGTTCTACTGAGGTACACAGCCCAAGGTAGTCACTGCGGAGAGCCGTACAAGGGCATCGAGAAGACGGGTAGGCATGCGCGGTGGTGTGCCGCAGCAATATTCGAAGTTGAGGACGGTAAGATTAAGAGTTTTACAAAAGACTGGGATCAAAAGACCATGCAGGTAAGGAGTCGGCTCTACTAACTCAATCATGATACTGACTTTGGTTAAGATTCAGCTTGGATGGGCCCCCGTACAAGAGAGTGACGATCCAAGATGGAACGTTGAGTCATTAAGTAGCCCAGAAGAAGCTAGGACGACAAAATACTAGAACAAAAGGAAGCCATTGTATATAATTCCACAATTCTGCATATAGCGTCCATGTCAGAGTAACAGTAGATGTGCAAGAGAAGTACCACATCGTCACCACAACCCGACTCACTCATGGTTCCCAAAACACCAACATTCAAATACATACGACCATACCTATCAGAGAACTCAGGATCCTGTCCGCTCGCCCATAGATAAGCTGATAAGGGGCGGATTAGTAGTGACGACTAGTGAATCCCTGCTGTTGTATGTTCTTTATATTTTTGTGCTTTTCTTTGTCTTTATTATTCTGTTTGACCTTTGCGTAATTCACGGCTGAGCCATTAGGGCATTTATTGAATCTGCAGCCTAGGGGCGATGAAATCAGCGGTGTGGTATCTTCCATCAGTTTACGGGTGAGGAACTATACGTAGGTATATGCTTATGCTTAGTGAAGTCAAAATCCTACTACCTGAGTACGAACAGAGTAAGTCGGGCTCAAAGAGATGACTCACGACGAAGTCCCTGAAGGAGCGTGAATCCAAAATCATTGTCATTCCATCTACGGCAATAAAGATTACACCAACTAATCATATATAAAGAAGAGAAGCAGTGACGCTTCTCAAAACACCTTATCACCAGACTCCCACATGCCGTTTACTGGTATCATTGAGTTATGTTATCTGCCTTCCATTTGTCCTGTCAAACAACCGCTCCTCCGTTCTTCTCGCTTGTCTCCCTCTCTAGTAAAATACCAAGATGCTGGAGATCGTCACGCGCTTTGGGGTCGCACTCCAGAACTCTTCGAACAACTTCCCACTCTTTACGGGCCATCTGGTACGCTTGAGGCAGAATAAACTGTACAGTTGGTGCGTTGATCCAAGGTCCAAGCATTTCCTGGGCCGCGATTATGCCCGCTTGTTGGGCCTGATGCTTGTAGGCGTCTGTAACTTTCGGGGGCGCTACTGGTGGTGGTTGGGGTTTAGCATAATTCGGCGGTTGCGGGATGGGTACAGGCGTTTGAGTGGCAGACTGCCACTGAGCCGGGGATGACTGCTGCGGAAACCCTCCTTGAGGTGCTTGAGGGGTCGCTGGCGAGAACGCGGGACCGGCCGACGCTGTAGAGTTACTTCTCTGTGCGTGAGCAGCAGGGGTCGGTGACCCTGCACCGCTGGCATCTTGCTGAGCAGCGACTCCATCCTTGAGTTGTTTGAGTTGCTCAGGCTCAGTGTGATAGACAAATACAGCTAGTAACATAGGCTCATCCCGTACTCGCGGAATTTTATTGTCAACCAAGTTGAGCATAAACTCAGGATAGTTGTCCTCGCCTGGCGGAACTGGCACTAGGTAAGTGTCCCGAACGTTGGCTATAGTTTTGTCTCCTATGACGCCGTAACGCTTCTTGTCGGTAAAATACTTCATAAGAGCAAGGAATTCGGCATGCGCAACCGGGGATACGGGTGTGAGGGACACAACGATGATGTCAGTCGATTTGCTGTAACGGAGGCCACAGAGATACTCGATAGCAGCCTGCTCAGTAATTCGACCAGCCACAGTCAACCTCTTGGGGATCAAATTCGGCCACGGTCCAATTGAAGCAAAGTTTGCGCCACCAATGTACTTGGCTGTTGCTTGGAAATCAGCGATCGAACTCATGGCAAGCGAGCCACGCCACACAATGTCGGGATCCTGGGTTTCCTCTGTAGGTGAGTAAGGGGGCGACTCGTTTTCATCTTGAAGCATGCGATCCACATCAGGATCTACACCAGGGCCGTTGGCTCCAGTTACCAGAGCCGAAGGCCGGCGGTTATGAGATACAGTTGGAGATTTGACACTCGAGAAAACCTTGGCAATGTCAAATTCGGCTTGACTTGGTGATCGTTGCTTGTCATCGTTTTGCTGTGGGTGTGAGGCCAAATCAGGCTGATCGCCAGCCGCAGGCTCCTTCTTAACATGCTGAAGGTCTGAGCGACGAGGTCCTGGTGGAAGGGGTACAGCAGAGTCGTTGACGAACGTTTCGTCGTCGACAACTTCCTCGCCCTTGTGAGTTCTTCTGACTCGGGGTCCTGTTTCGGAGGTATAGAGAATCGATTGTTTCTCGGCCCTGGCCTTCATTTCCGCAGTCTGTTTCTGCATCTCCGATGAGGCAAGCTGTTCTGAAGTCATGGTTGCCAAGATTAAGGGAGACAGAGTCTTGTGCACAAGCCCATGGCACAACTCCGGGTTGTTCTTCAAGTTGAAGCTCAACGACTTGATTTGCTGGTTGTACTCTTTCTGTGCCTTGGGTACGGGGTACGCGTCGTATACGCCTCGTTCAATCTGAAGAGCGAAAGTCTCTGACAAAGACTCAACTGTGTTCTCTTCCTCAAGCTGCAGATCGCCGTTTTTCAGCATTGATGCCAAGACGTGACCTATAGATTTGCTCAACGCTTTAGCAGGTCCTGTCCTGGAGCCAGGTAAGTCTGCGATCACAGTGGCGAGATCTTCCGGTGGTGTATATGGAACAGGAACAGGTACAGTTCCGTTTTCCGACACACGACGAATCTTAGCCGACTACATAAGTGATTCGTCAGTATTAAAAACTCCATATCAGGGAGATAGTAGCATACCTTGCCATCCACTTCCTGAGAATCCTCCCGGTTCTTCCTCTTCCCGGCCTTTGCGTCCTTCTTATCTTTCGATGTGTCTGGTGCAGGGGACGACTTGACCTTGGACTTATCTTCTTCCTTGGTCTCACTGTGTCGCTTACCCTTGCCTTTGCGCCCACCACGTTTTTTCTTCTTGGACTCCTCCTCATGTGCTTTACGCCGGGCTTCCCAAGGCTTCTCTCCTTTGGCTATACCATCGAGGAGCTCCTTGTGGTCCTCTGGTCTACATTCTTCGCACCAGTAATGCTCAGGGATTTCGTCATCGAACGAGCTCACCCCCACACATACATTGTGTTGCCATGCGCCGCAGGTTTCGCATGCGATCCAAGCTTCGCCAGAATCTTCGTCTTGTTCTGTGGCGCCGCAGACACAGCGGATCAGCTCGTCCTCCTCCTCTTCTTCTTGTTCCTGCTGTTCCTGTTCTTGTTCCTGCTCTTGCTCTTTGGCTTTCTTAGTTTTCTTGGTTTGTCGCTTCTTGGGCACAGTCGCAAGCTCAAGCTCGTCGAATGACTTGGTGTGTTGGCCTTTCGTGGCGCGTACCGATCGTCGGGGTTCTGCTTCGCCTGAGACGTTGCTGTTAGTTGATACTTCAGAGCCCTTGACGTAGCAGCAGTTGACGCGGTTCGGGTTCGCAACAGACTAAAGAGGGCTTTGGGGATGGCGGGTCTTTATCTCTTACCAGACATGATTATAGGTCGAGTTAATACTCGCAATGTGGATTTTGGAAGTGCGACGCGTATTGGTACTGAACGGCGTGGGCTGACGGGGGTAGTGGTGTTGGGCAGGTTTCTACTATTGCAACAAAGCGCAGGATGGTGTGCGCCCTTATATGGGCATTGAAGTAATTACGTGGGAAATGATTGAAAGTCACGACTATGTCAAGAACAGCTTCAGGTTTTTCCCCAGCTGATCCACGCGCAGCTGCTTGTCTGGTTTCTTCAACTTTTGTATGTCTTGGCGCAAAGAGATATTCCACCAGTGCTGGTACACAGGGATTTCAGATATCCGAGGTGAATAACAAAGTCGATTGTTGGTATCTTCAAGCCCGTTGAAAGGCGCCACAAACTCGGTCAGGATTGCGCGACAAGCTTGTGGTGGTAAATTCAGTATCAGTAGGATGGTGCGGGTCGCGTGCCGAGCCTGAGAGACGCGCGCACTGTTAGAGTTAAGTTACTTGATAGAAACTCAGTCTGTCGCACAAGAAAACACAAAACAGCGGTTTCGCTTTGAGTTAACTGGTAAGGTTGTCTGTCGTTCAGAATATCGTTCAAAATGATGATGAGGATGATGATGTAAAAGAGAAGGTGCTGCGGTGCTCGACGCTGGAGGGGGAGGGAGCTATGCGGAGGCAGGTATGAAAACTTCGGCACTAGAAAGAGGTTCCGCCCGCCGCTCATGCCCTACAGTGGTTGAAGTGGTCGAGTGGCAGGTGGCAGGGGCCAGGATAAAGTTGCGCTTGTGACAGACAATTCAATTCAGGCAATTGCTTGCTCTGCGTACTAATCCACTCTTGCAATACTGTCCTGATGCCTGATACAGTAAAATGTTTGCCTGATAGTTAAGCCATCCGTCACAAAATGTCAGCAAGTGAGAGTTGGATTAGTCATTAGTGAGAATGTAGCCTTGCAGGTCAGACTTCCCTCGGACTGGCTGACATTCTTCCCGCTTCTAAGGCCTGAGGCAGAAACTGTTTAGCCTTGCCACAGGTAACAGCTCAGTAGCAGAAAGCTAACGCGGCGTGGCGGCCTAGAGCTCCGTTACAGGTAACCAACTGGCGTGGGCACCGACGTAAACGAATCCACAGCCTCAACTCCAACAACCAGCCAGATCCTCACCATCACCACAGCTCTCTGACATTATTCGCCCGGGCTTTGTTAGAGATCCCTTCTTTGTTGACATTTTCAATTTCGACGCCTGAAAGTTTTCACCATGTCTCGCCGTTACGATTCCCGAGTGCGTAGGCCCTTGAAGCTCCAGCCAGTACTTCGAAGCTCTCCCGCCTAGGTAGCTAACCGATGTCCACAGACAACCATCTTCTCACCAGAGGGCCGTCTTTACCAGGTCGAATATGCTTTAGAGGCTATTTCACATGCAGGTACCGCCATTGGTATCCTGGCCAAGGATGGTATTGTCCTCGCCGCTGAGCGAAAGGTTACCTCAAAGTTGTTGGAGCAGGACACTTCCGCCGAGAAGCTCTATATCTTGAACGAGTGCGCAACCCCTCCATGCTAAGACTTCCCTATGCAAGACTGTCTGGCTGATCTGTCTCATCTGTGCAGTAACATGATCTGCGCCGTTGCTGGAATGACCGCCGATGCCAACATCCTTATCAACTATGCCCGACAAGCCGCTCAGCGATACCTCCTCACTTACAACGAAGACATCCCCTGCGAACAACTCGTGCGCCGACTTTGTGACTTGAAGCAAGGCTACACCCAACACGGTGGTCTACGTCCATTCGGTGTGTCCTTCATCTATGCTGGTTGGGATCCTCGAAGGCAATTCCAGCTCTACCTCAGCAACCCCTCGGGTAACTATGGTGGTTGGAAGGCCACAAGTGCGGGTGCCAACAATGCAAGCGCGCAAAGTCTTCTCAAGCAGGACTATAAGGAGGATTGTACTTTGAAAGAGGCTTGCGGCATGGCAGTCAAGGTTCTCAGCAAGACAATGGACTCGACCAAGCTGAGCAGCGAGAAGAGTACGTTCTGCCATCAGATACGGCTTACAACTATCCCGCTAACATATTGTTCTAGTTGAGTTCGCAACAGTGGGACAGACCGAGGACGGTAAGATCTATCACCGCCTGTGGAGCGCTGATGAGATCACGGCGTTGTTGAAGGAGCACGATCTGGCGAAGAACGAGGAGACAGAGGAAAAGTAAGGAACAAGGCAATAGATTCTTGATAGATGGGGTGAAAGGAAAGGAATGCGGGGCTCCTCTTATCTGCCTCTGTACAATAATATCATGAAATGACCATACAACGAGACAAGACGTAATTGACTCTTGACCTCACCAAAGTCTATGATAGTCGCTGAAGGGTATGATGGTTCGATGAAAAACGCCATGCAATGTGATAGACACTGAGTCGTCTCGAACAAGCACGCAAACTATGCCTAAGTCCCCAGTATCAGCGTCGCAAACCTCTCAAGTTGTCCATCTCGAATCCTACATCTGTCCCTCTTGCTGCCTCCTCATCATCGGTGATGCGTTGCCATCCAGGCTGAGTGTCGACTCCTGGTCGCGGATACGGCTCGTCGCACTTTTGGCTGGACAGTCGGGGCCAGTGGCGTCTGTAGCTCCAATATGCAATGCTCATGCCGAGGGCTGACCCAACGCAGACATCGTAAACATCGTGGCGGTAGTCCTCACATCGGGAGATAGCGACCAGGCCAGCTCCGATGAGCGGTAGGAGGCAGACCAAGGCCCGGCTCAGGTCACGACCGCCGGCTGAGTAGCGGAAAACATGGAGCTGGCCAGCAAGAAAGAGGCTAAGAAATCCCAGGCCTGCAAACGAGAAGGAAGAATGACCAGAAGGGAATGACCGCCAGCCTTCTTGAAGGATGTGGCCATCTTCTCTCGTGCAAACGTCGATGGTAACAAGAGTGTTTGCCTTCGTGCCTACTGCAGGCTGGCAACGGTCCAGCAAGTCGGGGCGCGGCCGGCCAACAGCGTTCTTGATGATGTCAGTGATGAAGGATGTGAGTACGATGGAGATGAGGAACGATAGGTAGGTGACTTCATGCTTAGCAGCTGTTGCTCTTGTGACTATGTTGAAGGCAATTAGGACTGCCAGTGGTATGAATAGGGCGTATACAAAGTTCATGTCTAACGGGTCATATTAGCTGTGATCAGAGAGGGCGAGTCTTTGACGATTTGAACGTACAAACGGGAACACGCTCGTGAACCGCAAACGGGTACGAGATTTGAAGGTCGTTGATGAAGAACATGCGATGAAACGGATTCACAAAGAGGACCGTCTGTAAATCTGTCAAAATGGTACTCTCTTGCACGATATGTTGTACAGACCAGGATCCAACCAGCTAGGAGAAAGAGAAAGCCAACGTAATCAGGTGCATGAGTTGTCTATAAAATGTGAGTCTCGATTTGGCGTATGCCGACTTGAGTATCTGCAGACCTTCCAGTACCTTCGTAAGAAGGAAATGGGCCCGTTGGACGAGCTATAATTTTGAGTTGGTGCCATGATTGACGATCGTGGTTGAAGATGGGTATGAAGACCGGGATTGACGGGATATGAGCGGACTGCAAATACGTAGGTATGAGACTGAAAGTCGCAATCTTGTCGCAAGCTTGGGTGAACATTAAGGGTATTTGTCTTCAATACCACGTCATATCTTCAGGGAACAGCTCGAAGGGTTGATCAGGAAGAGTTGAGAGATTATAGTCTAGTCCATGATGAGGTTGGACGTGTTGCCCAAAGCGGGAATAAGGGGCCCTGATCTTGAAATTTCTGGGGCCGTTCATAGTGGTTGATAGAAGCGTCGAACGAACCGTTGGCACTTTGAGACCAAAGCTTCAGCAATTATATATATATAATGTGAATTTTGTAAGTTTCAGTTTCAGATGAGATTTCCGATATGATTCTGACATCCAATATCTTTGCTGAAGGTGTTTTTCCCTCTGTCAATTTGTTCCTAACACAGCGAATGTCAAGCGCTGAGCGCTACATGTTACAATCAGCATTTCAAGCCACTATAGCATTGACAACCTACGATTATCAGAGAATGAAAAATGTAAGAACGTAGAGAGATGTAACACGAAAGTCCATCACGTTCAAATTGTTGTCCAGAGAATCGAAAACTCAAGGTCAACACTCTCAACTGTCTTGTCGCTACTAAACTTTGAAGTGCTATAGGGTAACCATACTCCTGCTGGGTCCAAGCTCCTTTGGACTTCTTCGAGAATCGTGAGAATCATAACCTTCTGTAGTTAACTTTCTTCCTAGTGCTCTTCCATACAACTTTATTGCCATCAAGATAGTTTCGCAGCCAGAACTGGCACGCCTACACGCCAGCTACATCATCTGCAAAACAACCTCATGTCGATTGTTGTTGTACCGTCCACCGATATCAAAACCTGATGTCATAGTTTGCGACGCGTGCGCCAAACGAAATGCTCAAGTCGACACATACGCCCTCGGCAGCTGCACTGGCGCCGCTCCCTCCAGGATGGAGTGAGCACACAGCGCCGACAGGACATACATACTATTACAATGCGGAAACGAAGGAGTCAACGTACAAACGACCAGGAGTTCAGCCTGCCCAAGCATCACTACCAGCGTACCCTGCATATGGTTCAATACCCTCTTTAGCCGATCCAAATGTCGCCAATGCTTATATGGCGCAATTCAACCAAGAGAATAATGGACAAAGACAACACGGTTCACGAGGTGGGCATAGTGGCGGCCGAGGGGGCTTTGAAGGTCGACCGCGCCCACAACCGGTAGACAAGCCGAGGAGGAAAGAGGCCATTCCAGGCCATGAACCGTGGATTCTAGTCTACACAAAATACTCGAGAAGATTTGTGTACAACCCTGTCAAAAATACCAGCTACTGGCGCATACCAGAGAAGCTGATGCCCGCCATTCTGGAGCTCGACAAGGCACGACTAAGGAGAAAAGCGGCAGGTGAATCGCAAGAAGAGGCGGAAGCAAACAAAGACGATAAAGTGGAAGAAGAACCGGAGAAAAGGGCGACAACCCAGCAGGCAGATGCCCCTATGGTAGGCCTAGACGATGACAGCGAATATGAAGAGGTTGAGGTGACAGACAACGAGGGCGAAGACCAGGGTGACCATGGTGATGGGGAACATCCATCCAAGAGACAGCGAACTGCAGATCCCGATATGGACCATGACGCACCCTTGGAATTCACAGAAGCCGACTTTGCAGCACAATTGCAGGCTATGGGAGAAGACTACGGCCTCGAACCAGGCGACTATGACGATGGAAACGCAGAAGAATGGCCGGAAGGCGCCGAGGGAGTGCCTTTATCCGAAGATGATGCCAAATATCTGTTTAAGGATCTCCTGAATGACTTCAACATCAACCCCTACAGTCCGTGGGAGAAGCTTCTGGAGGAAGGCAAGATCATCGACGATTTGAGATACACCGCGCTTAGCACTACGAAAGCACGCCGAGACTGCTGGGATGAGTGGACGCGTGAGAAGATTGCAGAGTTGAAGGAACAGCGAGCGAAGCAGGAAAAGCGGGATCCTCGTATTGCTTACATGGCATTCTTACAAGAAAAGGCGAATCCGAAACTGTACTGGCCCGAGTTCAAGAGGAAGTACAAGAAGGAGGACGTCATGAAAGATCACAAGATCACGGACAAGGATCGCGAGAAGGCGTATAGGGAACACATTGGGCGGCTGAAAATGCCCCAATCTAAACTCAAGTCCGATCTGACTGCTTTGCTCAAGGCCCAGCCCATACATCTGCTTAACAACAAGTCGCTATCTACCGGCTTACCCGACCCGGTTCTCACCGACATTCGATACATATCCCTTGAGCCCAAGATGCGTGATCCCCTGATTGAGGCTTACGTCAGCAACTTGCCTCCACCACCTGAGGACCTTGATGCGGCGAAGGAGGATGAGGAACAGCGAAAGCTCCGTGATGCCCGAGAAAAGCGCGAGAAGGCGCTAGAGTCGAGAAACCGTACAGTGGAAGAGCAGAGAAGGAAGCGGGAACGTGAGGTGGCGGCCAGCAAGGCCAGATTGCGAGATGAGGAAAGAGAAATCGAGATGGCCATGAGAGTAGGTAAACAGGGGCTACAGAGTCAACTAGTCGTCATGAAGGATACGGAAACAGAGTCCTGATGCATCGGGTAGATTCAGTTATCTATCTATCTAAATAAAGTGTTTCCAATCTTGACAACCAATCTCTAATAATATCTGGGTCCTTAAAGTCAATTACAGTCCATACATAAAAGTAAACTTCTTGTCTGCGTAGCGACGATCATTGAGTCTCTCGCTCTCGATCTCTTCAGGTGTCATTGTGTCCAGTATCGCCTTCTTGCGCTTGTTGACTGCTGCTAGCATGAATCGGTATGATACATATCCGACCAGCGCGATAGCTAAGAAGCCTAACGTAACATAGAATGGAAATTTATAGTCGGGTCTGTAACGCTGTCGGTATAATTGTGCACCGATCACGCCTCCAAGATTGCCGAATCCATTGACACCAAGAACAAGAGCACGCTTCCCAGGCTCTGGTGTGTTGCCACTAAGCCAGGCCATGGTCAGGGGAGCAGAAATATATACGCCCGAGAGTAGCACACATAGTGATATGTACTGCCCGGTGTTCGAAGGGACTGTGACGGTAAGGATAAGACCAACGATTCCGAGCACTAAACCGCCGAGAATATGATAGCCTCGCTCCTTGTAATGATCGGAGCTAAGGGCAAAGACGTAGAGGCCAAGGGCGCCGCAGACAAAGGGAGGAACCGTCATCTGATGCCTGGTTAATTGAGTCCAATTCAAGTTCTCGTTCAAGCACAACATACCAAGTTTGCGAGAATAGACTCGTATCCTAACCCCTGGACAACAAGGGGCAGAAAAACCGAGAAGGCACTGCTGGGAACACTGGCGCAAATATTGAGCAGCAGGACAGTCCAGAGCTTCCAATCCTTGAGCGTTTCGACGAAATCCCTCTTGCTCAAGCGATTCTTTTCTATTCCATCTTCGCTGTACTCATGCTCGACAAATTCGGCGTTATCTTGTTTCATTCGTTCAACGGCAAGCTCTCGTTCATCTGGTCGAAGGAACCAGGCAGAACCTGGGCCTTTAGGAAGCCATAGCCAGGCAACGATTGCAAAGAAGCAAGTCAGCGCTCCTTCAATCAAGAAGAGGTACTGCCAGTTCTTGAGGCCGCCACCACGGAGGTGGAAGATTCCGTAAGCTTGGAGCATGTCAGTTTTTGCACTACCCAAAGTTGAGTTTGGAACCCACAGATTGAGCCAGAGAAGGCGCCAGCAATAGCGTATTGTCCATAGAAAAGGGCAAGTCTGACACAAAAATCATATCGTGGGTAGAAGAATGATAGGTAGGCCACGGCCGTGGGATAAAATCCTGCCTCGAAGGCCCCAATGAGCAAACGTGTAGCAATGAGTGCCTCTGGAGTAAAGTCAGAAAGACCCAAGGTCAAAACATTAATCAATTAGACAAACAAGGCCAACGTACCACGTCCTCTAATAAAAGCCTGGCCGATAGTTACTGCACCCCAACCAAACTGTCGAGTGTGAGCTAGTTCTAGGCGTGCTTAATCGTGGACCGACTTGTCAACTTACCATCAGAAATGGAATCCAATGCTTAGCACCAATATAACGGCCAGCGGCGGCAGAAACAGGCTGGAGGACAACAAAGGTAACAAAGAACAAGGATACAGCCTCATTAAGGTCATCAGGTTCTGCCCCTATGTCGGTAGTAAATCCTGGAATAAGTTAGTCGACCGAGCTCGTTGAATGAGAACTACAAAGTAAAACGGAGGAGTATTTGTGGTACCCTGTGTTTCGGCATTGCCAACGTTGCCCCGATCAAGGCCGTTAAAAAGATACAGGAGAGACAGGAGGGGAAGAAGAGCGAAATCTAGCTTCTGGTTCAACGCTCGACTTCTTTCCCTGGTATCCTCCACCGAAGCAGTCGCGACATTACTGGATCGTGTCTTGCCCGATTGTGTCGACTGGAAAATATTCTGATCGGTCATATTGATGGCAGATAATTGCAGTCTAAGAGGAGGGGGAGACAAATGGCTTTCCTCACAGACCAAGTAAAAAATGGGACAAATTGATCGTAGTGTATTGTACAGAATCTACTCCGTGCCTAGGCGCCCTCGTCTCGTTCATATACACATCTGGGAGACAGGAAGTAGAGGTCCTTAACCCTCCTGCCCCTATGGAGATTCAGTGATAACTTCGCCCAGATACCTCGGATCCGGGATTGCTCTGGGGCTTATCCAACGGGACCCTTTCCTACGGGTTTCCCAAGGAACTGGTAAGCGTGATCCATGTGAAGGCCCGATCCGGGTGTCATCTTGTTTGTCACCATCGTTCAAGATCAAGGTTTGTTCTCGACCTATCACGAAGTAAGAATCTGACAGCAGACCAGACGCTCGGGATTGAGGCTGACAGGAAAGTGCCTCGAATAGGCATATGGACAACGCCACTGATGCAACCTAGATCGAGGCTGTATGGGCTCTTTGACACCCACTGACCGCATCTTTAGCCTACACAACAGGCATGTTAGTAGTGATGGAGGGATATGTGAGTGCCAAAGAGTAGCGGGACTGCGGCTAAGGAGCACCATCTTTGACTCATCACCAAGGAGCGGGACTCGCATAATAGTCGCCAAGTGCCTCCACAATTGTGCGCAAAACAGGAAAGCGATTATTATCAGTTTCCCGTGATGACCAAATCATGTTGAGTGATCTAAGTCACTAGATGGCGTGCGGGCTGTGTTGCTAGGGCTGTAAGGCTGACATATACCCCAGAATCAGGGATCCTTCGCGCTGCTTACTGAGAAAGTACTATCGCACCGAACCAACTGTTCCGCCCTTGACTCGTACGAGGGGCTTATGAATGATTGAATTAGCCTTCTAGAAAACGAACTCTAGGCAATCATATTGCCGAATCGAGCAGTTGCCTATTCCAAAGATTCGTCACTAGTACGACATAACCGCCCCTAGCTGAAACAAATGTTCCCATTTGAGATTCAACGATACTCCACTGAAGCTTTAGATCGAAAAGACTGCAGTAAGACAATGGATACAGGAGCCAAGACTGTGTTAAAAGGCTCAAGGCTCAGAACTCGCAACTGAAGAGGCAAATGTCAGACAGTCTCCACAGCTGCATTGATTCCATCAGGTTTTCACACGGTGAGCGTGAGCCTGAGACTTGTCAGATCTTCCAAGGCAGCAGAGAAGATAAAAAAGGTCCATTACCGCTGCCGATTGGCCAAAGGACAAACAAGAGTAATGTAACTCTTCAAATTGTCGGGGCTAAGCACCATGCTTGGATTTGGCTGACTCGGATTTGATAGACTCGGACTTGGTTCTCAAGGATTGGTAAAGTATTGGTCAGCTTTCTTTGGAACTTCCTTTGTGTATCTTGATATTCCCGCGGGATTGGTAACGGCATCTTCATTAATACAATAATTAATCAGATCAGATGACACCTGCCCAGAACACACATTATGAACGTTGAATCGACAGTAGGGACCCTCGAGGAGAGATGTTGACATCTCTTCCCAAGCTTGCCTAACCTCTTGAGGGTCATTCTCCTCCTGGTCTGGGGGGCGAGAAATGTAATAACACCTTCTCTTTCTCAGAAATGGCAACCATTTTCGCTTGCGGGGCGATGCATCTGGCTGTCAAGATAGTGGGTAACGAACCGACCTTATTGCTAACCGCGGCTGTTTTGTTGAGTAGGTCCGCTCCGTCTAGCACGATATCGTACCTCTCGCCGCAACACCGACGCCTCCATCAGTGTTGACTGCCAGGCCCAAAATTGTCTTGTTTTCCATGGCGGAGGAAACAATTTCCTGAGCTATCCTAATACCTTCGAAAAGCGGGCGAGAGCCACGCACGTGGACGCGTACAGGTTGCAACACCTTCCCAAGAACGTGGGGTATGGCCGATGCGATAGTAGAGCTGAAACAGAGAGTAAGGATTCTGAGTGGACCGTCTCCTGGTAGGTGTTGTTCCGAGAAAGCTTGGAGTGGCGCGGCAGTTCTAGGACTGATAGTTTGTCGGTCCCGAGCGTACTTCCCAAGAGCCATGATGATGCTGTCAATCAAGCTTTTGTCCGGTGAGCTGCCGGATACGAGTTCATCTTCAATCATGCTTAGAATTGCCATCACCTTGTCCAGGATCGATGCGCCCATGCTTTCCCGCCCATTCTTCCATAGATGTCACCTGGCCAACCTCACATTTCTCTATCATCAATCTGTATCAGAACGTCGATCTCTCTAATCACATCGATGTGAATATAAAGGGCCATGGGGGCGAGCTGACAAGCTCCGCTCTCACGTTCTTTCTGCAAAGCGATCAGGCCCTGGTCGAGGGGCGTTGCCGGCCGCTTTACCCAGGCCAATGTTGAACCACACCCTTCGGAGGCTTTCAAGGACGCGCGGGACCCTCTTAAAGCTATCCGAGTTGTTGATAGCGTCTGGATCGAACCATTCATAGCCCTCATGCTCCCAGTCTATTTTGATACCAGCTTCGCCTGGACCGACATTGGTCACTGACTTGAAGACGAACGCAAAAGGATTGACTGTCCATTCTCTCCCAATGGAGTCATGTGCAAGATAGAAGGATTTGGATTTTCGGAATGGGCGTAACGAGTCCTTGGTAAGTGTTGTTTCTTCTGCAAGTTCTCTCACCAGGCTGAGTCGAGTGGATCCGCGTCGGTTTCCTCTACACGGCCGGATATGCCCGCGTATCTATGTCTAGGTCGTGGTAAGCACAAATTACAATTATCTTACAACTATAGTAGGATGCAAGGATTATAGATAAGTGTTTACGTTACCACTCCGGCGGAAGAGAGCAACTTCTAGCTTTTGGTCTGGGTTATTGGATGGAAATTTGAGGAATATGAAGCATGTTGCAACGGCTCTGCGCTTGAGAGGTACCATTTGCAGTAATAATTTGCAAAACCCTGGTAGTTAGTGCCGATCATAGTGACTCAAGGCAATGTTGAGCTTGTGTTAAAACCAGGGAGACAAATATATCAAAACAATGATGATATTGAGAGTGAGACATTCCTTCGATGGATACGAAGGCTGCAAGAGTCACCCACTTCATCACATGACACTCGTGTCACCTTCCTCATAATTACCTGTATATCAAGAAGAACGATTGACGTAACGGGCAAGCGTAAATTGGCACTGTTTTCTTTTCTGTTCTTACCTTGGGTAATGTTCTCATCTCTTCACATATAACTTTCTCGATTCATGTTGAGAAAGAGTTTGGAAGGGTTCGGCATTTAATCCAAACTCAAAAAGTCCCAGATAGGTATTCTTCCATTCAAATTTATTATTAATTGACTAGCTCTTCTTCCGCATCCATTCAACTGATTAACCACCATAAGCCTCATTATTTCGAAATTTGTTTACATGGTGTAGATCTAAATGAGATACCCATTATAGGACTGCCAATCAACGTCTATCCACGACACCAGCTCATTATACAGCATATGACCTTGGTCAACAAGGACAGGTTGCTGCAGTGCCTCTGAAGTCAACTTGTCCGGCCAAGATTGCCCCATATCTACTGTCGTTCGGTTTGCAATTGGATCGTAGGTTGTTGAAGCTTGGCTTATGTTGACAGAGCGCGTCGCAGTGTTGATATCAACAGGTATAGGGAGTCTTTGCACAAGAACACGAAGGTCTCTGAGAACCGTGGCACAGTCTCTCCCATAGTTGCTACCCACACGGCTCTCGTCCTCGAACCTAGCGATCACAAAGTCGAGATCGAGTGACCGGGCCTTTTCGGTTCTGGATGATGGACACAGATCCTCGACTAACTGCTGCAGCATCAACACAATGGCAGCGTTGAATATGAAGTGAAGACCAGCCTGAAGCAGTTTCCGAGGGTGGTTGACAAGCAAGATCTGGCGTGCGAGGCAAATATTGTGCTCTGCCGAGGCAATGCATCGCTTGAGGTGAGGAAGCTGGGGGTGTGCCCTTAAGGAGCATTGGCGAGATACGAGCTTTTCTGCGAATGACTTTTTGACTAGAGCGAAGAAGACCGGGCGTATAGTTAGGATGATGAGCTGTAAAGTAAGATCAGCTATAGGAACAACAAAAAGAGGATTGAACAAGATACCTGGTTGTAGTGCATGTGCAACAAGCAGGTGGCCGGGTCATCGCTGAGTCCGTTGTTCGAGAGTCGTATGGTTGGCGGAAGGTTTAGTCTCCAGTTATCAAGCATTCTGATTTCTCCCTCGAGACTTCTTATGGGTCTCGTAGTATCTTCAGAAGGGGAAATGCGATATGTGTTGCAGACGATGTGGCTCGAGATTCGTGAAAGCTCGATGTGCGCCTTTAGACCATCGGCGGGGGGCATGGATCTGTCGTACAAGGTAAGCTAAAGAAGCACAAGAGAACAGATATATGAGCTTACGGGGCATCACGAGGGGGTTCTAAACGGATGGCATCATCCATAATGGTTGGGGGTCTTCCCATTAGGCAACTGAGATAGCGATCTAGCACATATAACGTCCAAAAGACTCGCTTGCCACTTTCATCTAGCCAACCCCTATGTGAGCCATGCATGATGCTGATATGCATGGCGCTGCTCACACACATGTAGGCAGCATCGCGTCGATTCATTTCGATCAAGTAGAATCCCATCAGAGTCAACGCTGCGACTTCGTTAGGTGTAAACCGTGTGATGTCAAGGGGATTCCCCAATAGTATACGAGCCCTGCTGAAGTAACTCTCGCTGAGATGAGAATCTATCGAAATGTCCTGCGGTGGCATTATTGTAGCCTGGGAGACCACGGCAAACGCAGTCTGATACAGAGCGAAAGGACGACATTTTTTCAACCGAGCGGCTGGCGGGTCCCGTTCTAATGAAGGGATCATCGGTGTCATCGAGAGGTTCCCCCACCAGTAGATACCGCCGCTTGGCCAGTTGCCGTTTCCATCTTGAATAAAGTATCGCAGCTCGGATAACATGGCATCCATCTCCGGGTGCGAGGGGAACCATGTAGGGTCAACATCACGGTCGTGCAAAGGACGAGAGTCGTAGGTCTGATATCGACCAAGGCTCGATAAGAATGCACTGCCGTCGGAGCCCGGACGAAGATTCTGGTACGCAAGAGGTAGAACGGTTGTCATGAACTCTTTCAAGTAGTCAAGAAAAGTTGCACCACTCGTTTCGCCGAGGAAGCGCGCATAACCATCAGGATCATGTAGTAGACGACCTTCGGTAGCCGCCAGGTTCTCGTCTTCATCCTGCCTCTGGTTTGGGGTCGATATGGACTGTGCTGGCTGGGGAAGATGCGATCGTGAAAGCCCGAGGTTAAGGTCTTGGATCCGTGCATCTGGAAATTGGATTTGAGACTGTGACTGTGACTGTGACTGTGACTGAGGCTGGGCGGTTTGCTGAAACTGTCGATGAACGCTGGGGTACTGGTATTGAGGAAGCTCGTGTGTACCTCTCGCTATATGTGTGTGACCATCTATGGTCGGTGTTGTATGTGTGTGAACTGCTGGCCCAACACCAGGCCCAACACTATGACCAGAACCAGAGACTGTCCAACCAAGTAACGCAGATAGCTCTTGGCGACTGTTGGCATCGGTAACCGCGTTTGATATAGCTGCGGGTACAGTATCCCGAAGCACTCGCTCATAGAGATCGACCTTGTGTTTTAGTTCTTGAAGCTCTGCGCGTGTAACGGAGACCTTCTCAACAGGAAGAGGATATACGCAGTCGCGTGAAGAGGACTGGCATTGCCGACACGGGTGCTCACCAGAGCATCTGACTCTTCTCACGTTGCAAGCATTACACCTTTGAGCGAAACATTCGTTAGACTATATCAATACGTGGTTTGTTCTCCTAAAGAGTTTGATACATGCGTGGCGACTTTTGAAAAGGCCGCCATATGTAGAAAAATGACATTGGTAGATAGGTAGGTGGATAATAGACAGACTGGTGGTGCATAGCAATTGATCGATGATGCCTTTTCCGAGGAGATATCATATACCAATAGCCACGGGTCACTAAAACGAAGAGGGAAGATGGAGAATAATTGACTAAACAACCGAAAATGACGACTCACGCTGTAGCGACACGCTTGCGGTGCTCGGGAGCAACCTTGTGTCGGCGGGGATTGACAGGAAGCCTTCGTGGAGTTGAAGCAGCGTTAGCATTAGCATTGGCACTGGCAGTGATAGTGACAGTAGACCGAAGTCCTGCCGACTGTGCTCCAGCTGCTTCAGTTCCAGTTAGACCAGACTCAGATCCAGAGTCTTGGGGCCCGAGGGGCTTCATGGCTTAGTCGTCGGGTCGGGTCGTGGGCTTGTGTTCCAAGAGGAGAACAGAACATTCGTCGTGTGCTTCCATTGACTGAGAACCAGTCAGCCCCTGTTCAGTTCAGTTCAGTTGCCTTGACTTTTTTGTTGCTTTCCTACCTACCTTAAAGAGCTAGGTAAGCAAGGATAGTTAGGGGGGGATCAAGTCCCCAAGTAACAGTTTTTAGGTAGGTTGTCCCCCACATAGGTCTGGAGGGAGGTAATTACTGATAGCCTATTGAACCAAGCTCGGCTTAGGTCTTGTTTTGTTCTGTTCTGCAGGAAATAAAAGACTGCTTTTTTGCCCCTCGTTGGTGCGGAAGTTGAATAGACAGAGTCGGAATAAAAATCGGTTAATCAATTATGGAGAAGCCAAACCACCAAGAGGAAAAAAGAACGAAACAAGAACAGAATAAAAACAGACATCAACCACCAATGGTTCGTTTCGCTTACAGCACGGAACGGCACGGTCAGACAGCCCTTGCTAATGCCTCCACTGCTTTCTGAATCTTTATTCCGTTATATTCTGTTAATAGGAAAGAAGGTCGTGTGGCGACTTATTTGTTCTTCTTTTCTTTCTATATTGCCAGTAAGGACCTCACCGATTTATCCGGATTAACCAGTCACTGTCTCAAGCTCAAGTGTTGCTATTGACAACGCACATCTGACCTTGACATATGGATCAAAGGCCAAACTGAACCGAGGCCGGCGTAGAATAAGACGGATAGCGTAGCTTGACAGGGGATTGCAACCTTGTCAGCTTTCGATGTCATTGTCTAGGACACGGAATGATTTGCTCACACAAGCAACATCGTGCAATTTCCTGTACGAACCTCAATATGGGAATTCGTCAAGGGTCAGTTGATAAAACCTGACGCCGTTGGGACAAAATCAGGCTCTTCTTTTGCGCGGTTGACTCAGTTATACATACCTCTTTGAGTGTATAAAATCTCACCTTTGCTTTGAGTAACAATATCGCCATTAGGGTTAAAGTCTTGGCGAATAAGTGTGGGCAGTGCAGCAAAGGATGCCCGGCCCGTCTTTACATCATACCTAAAGAGCGTTAAGCTTCAGTAGAAAACAGTCTTCCAGGAAAGGGTATAATGGCTCAACACCAAAGCTTGATAGGGGGGCCGGCCAGATTTGATATTGGAATGATTGCTATTGAAGCCCGTCCAAGTCATGCTCCGCTGTATGATTCTGCTTCGCCTGCCCAATGATAATATGTACCATACTCGCTTGGTCGGGAGATTCTCATCGACACTGCCCATTTCAGAAACTGATCCGTCCTGGAGTGACGGAGATACTACGCTTATCGGACAACAACAACACTCAGTATAGAAGAGGGCAAGGGTTATGAAGTCATGTTGATGTTGGGTGCTGTATAATAATTGAAGTGTGCGATAGAGATCAAGAGCCAATGATTTAGTCACAGCTTTTGCGAAACAGTCTGAGCGGCGCGTCTGTAGACTGGCAGCCACAAAATGAAGGGTATATTCCACAGCGAAAGCTTGTCATACAATGTCATTTCTTAATGTAATGGTGTTCTTCTAATAATATCTACAAAGCAACACAAAACAAAACCCACCTTTTTGATGGCACCATCTCTAGATAATGATAGTATTAACAACAAAAGAAATACGAAAAATAGGATATAAAAAAGAACAAAAAAAAAAACAAAGATGCCAACCAGGAAACTTCTGTTTCGAGTCCAACCAACCATTTTCGCTACCCGTGCTAACCCATAACACTTTCAAGTAAACATTCCATTCATTCATGCTGTCGTGACAATTTATTGCTTGAAGATAGACTGAACGATCTCGCCTGAACGTGTACTCAGAACAGAGAGAAGTGTGTCGCTCAACTGGGAGAAAATGTCAGTATGAATCAACATTAACAGGATGGTGGGCCACTTACTCCGTGGGTACCCTCACAGCAGCCTTGCAACCAGACGCCAGAGTCGTCGGCAACGGTGCCAGGCGAAAACTTGACTCGGTAATCTCTTCCAACAGCCAGCTTGCGCTCACCATCTTGTGTCTCGACATTCCAGCCATTGGCCCCCTTGAGAGACTCGTTGCGTCCTGATACAGTCTTGGGGAGCATCGTCCAGGCGTCCTTGAGCATGTCGATGTGGGCACTTCGCTTATAACCAGTAGCTGCGATAATCAAGTCAACATCAAAGATCTCCTGATCAACGAAGCCGTCAAAAGGACCCTCGTTCACGCGCTGAACCTTGATCTCGAGGGCATCGCCCTTGTTGTCGACGCTGGCAATCTCGCGTCCTGAAAGGATTCGGTGGGGCCATTGGGTCTCATCGTCGCTAATCTCGCGCTTCTGATCGTACATCTTCTCAAACAGGTGCTCGATAAGCTCCAGACGGACGACACCATAGTTGGTTGCCCGAGCCTCGGTCAGTAAAGTCTCGCGAGCCTTTACAGATCGTGGCCACAGGTTGTCAATGTACTCAGGGTTGAAAATGGAGTTTACACTGTACGTCATTGTCAGCAACAAGTCTAAGTCTGAGTAAACCTCTACAGGTAAGCGACTTACAAAGGCGAGTCATCACTAGGGCGAAGGAACTCTTGGCGCATGATGAGGTAGGTTTTGGAGTTGGGGTACAGGTTCTGGACGTTGTTGAAGATCTCGGCAGCACTTTGGCCGGCACCGATGACAGCCACTCGGTAGGGAGCGTTCTGCTTGGTAAGGATCTGAGGAGCGTAGTTGGCAAATTGAGAAGAGTGCAGAACGCGAGGGTGCTTTGCGGGAAGGCTCTTAGGGAGAGAGGGCTGGCCGCCAGCGGCAACAAGAACATGTCGACTGCGGAAAGACTGGATCTGACCAGTCTTGCCATTGCGGGCTTGGACAGCAAAGGTCTTGACGGCACCAGCCTCCTTGCTCTCGGGGGAGATGGAAAGGACCTCGTTGTTGTAGTTAACAACGTGGTCGAACCAAGAAGAGCACCAGCGAAGGTAGTCCTCGTACTCAGTACGGGCAGGCAGGAAAGTACCCAGGTTGGTGAAGTCAACTAGACGACCCTGGTTGTGTAGGTAGTTGAGGAAAGTGAATTCAGATCGTGGGTTGCGGAGAGTAGCCATATCCTTGATGAAGGATATTTGCATCTTGGCTCCAGGGAGCAGCATGCCGGCGTGCCATGCGAACTTGGTCTGCTTCTCAAGGAAGAGAACCTTGGGGGCTGTGCCATCAGGGCGAAGATTTCTGCCTTCGGCAATGGCATCGTGCATAGCGACGGCGACGGCCAGAGAAGCAGGGCCGAAACCGGCACAGATGAGATCAAATTCCGAGTCTGCGGGAGCTGTCTCAAGATAACGCGATCTCTCCTTGTGGACACGAGGTCCATGGCGGACAGCTGAGGGAGCACCGTTACCATTGCTATGGCCATTCATGTGACCGTTGCTGATGCCGTTGGTGCCGTTGGAATGTCCGTTGGTACCGTTGCTGGCACCGTTGGAGACTGGGGCATCTGAGCCGGAGAAAGAAATCTCGCTGTGGGGACTCATGATGGCTTATTTTTGTTCTGATGGGGTATAAAACTATAAAAAAGAGAAAGAAATAGTGAAGCCAACACAAAATGTGTGTGTGTGTGTGTGTGTGTGGATCGAAGCCTTCAAGTCGTGACGTGTAGGAGTCGATAGAAGTTATACTGAGTAGATAGGCAACTTGATATATAAAATGCCCTTTCAGATTCAGCCAAATGTCAGTTAAATCGATATTTAAATAACAAGCGGGTTTATGTATGAGTTAAAAGATTGAGGGAAGCTGAAGTGTCTGGACGAGGATATAGAATGAAGAGTGACACGATTAGGGCCTGACTCTAACGATGAATGATGAGAATGGGTAGCTTTTTAATGTAATCCAATCCAGTCCAATCCCACAAAGGTCTTGAAAAGGGAAAGACGAAGCTTCTTTATTGATGATAGGAAGAATGGAGGAACGGGATGGTTCCGAGAGATGGGGGGAGATATGGGCATTTTGTAGTTTTAGAGTAGACGGGGATGGCATGGGATGGACTCTGATCTACAAGGAGCCGATTGACTCGGTCCCATTCTCAAACTAGAACCGGACGATGGGCCCTCGAGAGGAAGAAGAACGAATCCCTACTACCTATCATAGACTACAGCTCATGGTAAAGCTCTTCTCCATTGAAGTGAAAGGGTACCTACATTTCATTACATGAAAAGAGCACTCTCAGAAAAGGTACATGGCAGAGGCGGATACGAGTACCTTACTTTTAGTCTATCAGTCAAAGTTCCCCATGTATAATACAACCCTGTCAAGCTTGTGCATACGGGGAAGAGGTACATTTTCGATGGAACCATGATACATGGAAAGCATCCATGATGGGGACACTACGTAGGTACCTAAAGAACGCAGCTAAACCCACTGCAGTAGAGCGATGGAAATGACTGTTGTTGCAAGCTTTCTTTTCGTTTCTTTTTTCTTTTTTTGATCTAAGTGCCGTACATCCTTGTCCCGAAAGCCAACGTGGAGCTACGGTTGCCAAGCAATGGATTGGATCATAACGGCAGAAAGGAAGCTCGGTCGATTACTGCACTCAAGAGAGCAAAAATGGTGACGGAATTCATTCAGTCAACGTCAGTTTCGAAGCCTGCAAACCCCCCAAACCCAAAGCCTAGGCCTTGCTCTTGAGTAGCGTGCAGCCTAATTTAGTGCACCAAAGCCAAGGGTGGGATCGGGAATGGGTGGGCTAAGGCTAGGGGAGGGGGTGTATCCAACCCAGCCAAAAGAGAGGGAAAGAAAACATCAATCTTTTGGAGCTCTAGCTTGGAGGGGTCATACATGCCGTCTTTGGACAACTTCCGTTTTATAGGTTAATTAGTATGCAGTAGTTTCTGTATGTTGA
>JAAVUH010000356.1:0-11478 GCA_014899045.1 Fusarium palustre
AAAGCCAAAGCCAAAGCCAAAGTCAAAGCCACACGGCCGCTCCTTGTCTACCTAGGCTTGTCTGCTTCAGATGAATGTCCCTTTGCTCCCCTGCTTTGGGGCTGACTTTAAGCGTTGTCTACTGTATGCAAGTGCAGGGGGGCCATTTCAGCGTGCTACGATCACCGGGATGAGAAGTCTTGAGACATCCATGGGAGTCTACCATTTGTGCTGGGAGGGACCAGGCTTTGAACGCATGTCATTTCAATATTCCTGATTTCTGATCGATTTATCACACTTTGTACAGCTCGGATGAATGAACAACCTGCTAACTTAGTAGCCTCCCTTCTTCTTTCGTCTCTCAGTTGGCTCCTACTTAATTGTTTGCTTGTAGGACCCCTCTAATCTTAGAAACTTATTAGTGCTTTTCTCGACTCAGTCCAGTCCAGCCCAGTCCAGTTCAGGCCCGTCCAGTTTAGACCCAGACAGACTCGGGCTCCTTCCTCGCTCGTTTTAATGCAGGTACCTCAACAGCAAGTCTCGAGTACATGCATCCACTTCATACTAACCTGCTACTAGGTTCAGCATCTGGGTACCCTACTAACTTAAGTCTAGGTAGAGTAGTATTGGCGCGGGCGGGCAGGTTTACTGATGGGGCTCCAGTCTTCCCCGGGCTCTTTCTTCCCTGTACAGCAGTGACCTAGTGCCATCCATCCATCAATCCCCGTCTGTCACTTTTGCCAGGGCCAGTCTCGTGTGCACTTTTCCCTCTTCAAGTCCACTTTCTTTCCTTTCTCTCACAAACTTATCTGCCATCTATCTGCCCACGTATTGTATCGCATCTGGCCTTGTTGACGCTCCCTTCCTCAATTCATTTTCGGGGCTCATGCTCTGACACGCCAGTGATTTGTCGACTCGAACCCGTCCGACCTCGCATTGTCGCGTCCTGCCCTGTCCTGCCCTGTCCTGTTAGCTGCAAGCTCAATACAGGTTCAGTTCGGCTCAATTGCAATCTGGACTTTGTCTTGTTGTACCGGCATCTCTTGCCTGGTTCCTGCGACTGTACTCCAATACCGGCCTCGCCGTAAGAGCAAAAAATCGAATTGTATCATCCTTACCGTTCGTCGGCTTCGTTTCTCAGGGGACTCTGTAGGGGCTCACTTGTAACTTGATCGACTTGACTCGACTCGACTCGACCCGCCTGCGTACGCGACATCCTCGATATCGATCGACGCTCCAACAGTCATGGACGGCCACAACCAACAACGCCCGCCACCTCCCAAGGCGGCTGGCCTCAACAATATTCTTAATAGCGACCACGCTCCCGGTCACATACCAAACGGCCCTCCCCACATGCGAGATTCGGGGTTCTACTCCAACGGAGACGCCTCCAGTAAGCGTATGCTGCTCCTTGCTACCCGTCTAAACATTCTCGTTCTACCACTGACCAGACTTATTCAGACACATCTGCCGCCTCTTTTAATGTAAACGGCCTTAGTCCAAGCGGCTCTGGTTATCAATCTTCGTCGCACGATAAGACCCCTTCGCCGATTACTTCCAACATGGTTCCCCAGGGAGTTATATCGCCGCCAACAACTAACATGAGCGTCGCCGCAATGGTATCCCCCAACACGCCTGGCAGCTTCGATCCACGCCGCGACCGACCCACGTCAATTGAATCTAACAACACCGGCCACACAATTGGTGAGACCTTGTCACCAGGAATGGCCGCACTGAGGCGGGAAAGTGTGGATAGTCGCATCAACCAAAACTTTAGTGACTTGCGTCTCGGTAACAACTCCCCTTACGCCTCCAACAATCACTCAACTAGCTCGATTCAGAACACCCTTCAGAGCCAACGGAACCCCCACCATCTCTCAAATAATCGAATCTCCAATGGCTACCAACCCAACGCGGAGCGAAATCCCGAGTCTAAGACTGTCAAGACGGCACCTGCTATTACTGGGCCAGCAACAGGCCACATTGCCCGGGCAGCAGAACCCACCAAGGGTCAAGCATGGGCTTTCCCGGAAGAAGAGATTCAAAGAGTCGGCGGCGCACCTACGTTCACTGACTCGAGGCGCAGCAGCATTACCGAGTCGATCGCGAGCAGCCAGTTCACAACCGAGTCGCGCCTGCCCCCTGGTCAACTGAGGCTGGAGGGCGAGGGTTACCCTCGCATGTCCGGTGCCTCAGACTTCCCACCTGTCCATCACCACTCTATGCAACACAAGCAACTGAGCGATCTCCAGGCAGAGGAAGGGAATGGGCCTACGGGCTCACAGCCTTACAGCAGAACTCCGGAGCTAAGGGTGAGCCACAAGCTCGCCGAGCGTAAGAGAAGAACCGAAATGAAGGAACTGTTCGACCAGCTTCGTGATCTTATGCCACAGGAGCGAGGCTCCAAGGCTTCTAAGTGGGAGATCCTAACAAAAGGTTGGTAGTTGTGCCGTTGTAAAGAGAAGGACATTACTGACACAAGCCACAGCCATCGCTGAGCATCAGAAACAACAGGAACACATCCGGCTACTCCAAAACCACTACAACACAGCGGCAGCGGAGAATGAACTTCTCCGCCGGGAACTTCATGGGCTGCGGGTGGAAAACACTCAGCTTCGAGGATCTCCATCTTCAGCACCAACCCCAGCTTCAGGACCTCCGTCTACGACTTATCAAACGGAACGTTATGCCAATTCGAATGGGCCAGAGCTGCCACCTATTCGGTCGCTGAGCAACAGTATGTCCAACGGAGCAGATTCAATGACCGGTGTTCAGTACGACAACCCCCAAAGTAACGGTTATCGCCAGGAGAGATTCTGAAGTTTCTGTACCCGACATCTTTTCTTAAGGAAAAAAAAGTTTTTTGAGCCCGGTTTACGAATGAATGACGGTAAAAGAAAAAGTTATGATGATTGGGGCAACACAGCAGCCCTGCGGTTACAATTCTGAAGAGTTCAGACCAGGCTCATCCATCGTTAGTGTCGTCCCAGCGATACCCCAAGGCACTAGACTTGCTTTATCTTTGTTTTGTTTCTCCCTTATATCAGTACGGCGAGCGGCCCGTGGACTCACTTTTTCTTGTGTCAACATCCCCTTCAATCTTTGGACCTAAAGCTTTATGGGCCCACTGCAGGCTCCAGATGGAGATAATAGGAGTTCTTCCCTCCATTTTTTCTTTCTTTCTTCTTCTCTTTTTGGGATGGGCAGGCCACTTAATAGTACTTACCTAGGTATGGTAGATATAGGACGGTAAGGGACGGGTACAGCGGAACAGGCTGGAATACATGCTCTGGAATTTCGAGCTCAAAAAGAAGGCATAAGGAACAGGAGAATGGCGTGAAGGTGTTGTATGGCGTATATACCCATTTTGCGATGACACGGGAAGCGATTGTGCTAAAATAAAAAAACAACTTGAAATGTTGCGTCATCACTAAAGGCCGATGGTAGCAGCGAGAATAAACAAAGCAGATTCAGAACATGATTTATCGTGATCGGGACTCGTTATTAAGCATTCATGGTTTCCATGAATCAAGGTCGATGTGATAGAAAACAGACCATGATTAGTAGAAACACGTACTATTTATTTATTTACCTACCTACCTACCTATGTACTAAGGCCGCCTCTATAAACTCGGAGGCGGGCTGTCAATTAATGTTCAGCTGGGGATGTGGATGGCTCCGGGAAGCGGACCTAAGCGGAAGCCCTCGCGGAGTCGGTGTTGCGGAGTTGCGGAGTTTCCAACGCCCCGCAGAAGAAAAGTCCCCGATTTGGTATGTGAGACGAGATGGCAAGTGCTTACTGAGATGATGTCTCTAGTGTAAGCCATAACTGCCTACCTATCTACTAACAAAAGGGGCCTTTTTCTGTACTTTAATTATTAGTTAAACTATATTCAAGTTTCCATGGTTGGCCTGCAAAAATTGAGATTCCTCTTTTCATTCTCCGACATTATCAAGTCCGTCGGAATTGCTCAAGTCTCTCCGCTCTTCTCTTCCTGCTTTCTCATCCTCTACCCGCACCTGCTCTCTCACATAACACATATATACCATGGATTCATTCAGCCCACTGGCTGCGCGCAAGATGGACAGAGCAGCTGCTTCAAGACAAAAGAGCTGCAATGCCTGCGTGAGAGGGAAGCGCAAGTGTGACAAGAAGACGCCCCAGTGTACCCGCTGTGCGGCAAAAGGGCTCGACTGCGTTTATCAGAGGTTGCCGTCAGGAGCAAACTTTCACGACGACGATATATGCATCGCCGAGTCCTTGAACGACGTTCCTGACTTTGACATGGGCTTTGATATCAACAATTTGGGAGGAACAGCAACACATTCTAGCGCCAGCAACACCTCACCAGACAGCCTCGACAGAGTCACCACCTCGACGATAGATCTCGATTCTCCCCTCGACTTCTCAATCATTGACCATCTCATGGCCAACGATACGTCTGTTGGTTCCGAGCTATGGAGTCTGGGTGACTACGGCAGCAGCAGTAGCATCAACAACAACAAGCTAGGTATACCTTCCATACCGTCTATGCCCACAACACAGGTCGTCATTCGCGATCTGGCCATCTTTGAAAGCATAGAACCCTGTATGTCTGACTTTAACCCCCTGGACGTGTATGATCCTCGCTCTCGTGTGGGATACACTGTCAATGCCATTACAAATCTATACCGCGACTTTGCAAAGACACGTCGTCTCCCATTTATTCATCCTCGTCTCTACGGCTCCAATCTTCCAAAAACACTGATGGCAGCTTTTGCGGTGGCATCCGCTTACTCTGCATGCACGCCAGAGAACAAAGGATGGGTGGTCAAACTCATCGCTGATATGGCCAAGGACATTCACCGCGAGGGCGAGCGCGCCTCAACACCGGCAGAGAAGCTGGCAAGGGTACAGGCCATGGTTGTGCTGGACTCCATTCGCATGTTCGATGGCGATGTAATGATGAGGGCAACGAGCGAACGTGAGATGCCACAATTTATGGCATGGATGTTTGCGCTTAGGGAGGTGGAGGAAGAATTAAAGATTGGGGACGAACCGGCTGCTACCATGTTGAAGGGGTCACCACCACAAAGCTGGGAGGTAAGTGATTGAGAAAAAACACACGTTGACATTCAAGACATACTAACGTTTGCACAGGCTTGGTTACTCGCCGAGAGCACACGCCGAACTATCGTCATCGCATTTGCTTTTGTATGCATGACTAGTATACTAAAGTCCAACGAGCGTATGTCAACAAACCTCCCTATGCCACACAAGGCGTAAACTAACTCATCCGTAGCACCTTGCGAAATCATGGCGCCCAAATTCCAGTTCACAGCCTCGAAATACCTTTGGGAGGCTGACTCTTCTATGGCTTTCTTCCGCGCATGGCAAACAAAGCCGCAGTACCCGGTGCGGGACCTTGACTTTAAGGGCATCTGGATGCATGCGCAGCCAGAGGATGTTGACGAGTTTACGAAACTAATGCTAACTGCGTGAGTAACCTTTTTTATTTGACATGTTGACCATGGCTAACTATCGAATAGCCAAATGGGCCCTGACGCTATTGACCACTTTATGGTTGGCCATGTGTGCTAGGAATCATGACACACATATAACTATGCAATACTGATCGGATGTTCTGGAATCACTATCTCGAGCTCTATGGGGGGCTTTTATGCTATCACGGGACGGGGTTGGTTAAAGAACAGATTGACTGCCAAGAGCTGGTAATTAATTATTCAGGAACATAATGACAAAACGGCCATAAGCGCCAATGAAGCAGCCCTAGGCTTACATTTGTTTGGTCTTTATACATCTTCCTCGGCGATTTTCCAAACGAGTCTTTCACCACTGACGTCTCTGTTTCTCAAGATGTCAACAGCCTTTTGAGCCCTCTCCACAGCTGACGATCCTTCCACAACACGATACCTGTTGGGTGTGATGACGCCGTCCTTGAGGAGTTTAGGTACGATCTCGGGTTGCAGCTTTTGCTTAAAGTACTCGTTCTGATTCCAGTCAGAGATGTACGTTGTGAAATCGGCTAGGGGTGACTTACAGAAAGATAAAAATGAGTACGAACACCTCGCACTTCAACACCGTCAGCCCATTCTCCAACTAGAACCCTGCCGACATCCATCTCATATTCTGGCTCCTCATCCAAGGTGGCGTCTCTGAGGATAACCGGGAGCATGATTGCCACGATACTGCCGGGCTGAGCAATCTTTGTCAAGGGCCTCAGGGTACCCTCAAGTGAGCCGACACAGTCGATGATGTAGGGTAGCTTAGGCTCTGGCTTGTTTTCGACGAATTTGAGAATCTGATCGACAACATCGCCCCTGCGGTAGTCGAAAGCCTGAGTTGCGCCGATACTTCGAAGAAGGTTGTGCCTCTTTTGGCTGGCAACAGCGAGAATGTTCTTGAAGCCCCAGTGCTTGAAGACCTGGAGAGCATACATGCCTACGCTGCTGGAAGCACCCCAGATGAGAATGGGACTATCAGCCTGCTTAGGAGTGTAATTCTCCGGCACAGGCCAGGGAAGCTCCAATCTCAGATCTGCAGTAACAGTATGGAATACGGTGACTAGGTTCACCGAGACCGTCACGGCGTCTTGATATGAGATATTGTCTGGTATCTTTGAGGCGAGATAGGCAGGAATGGTGATGTACTCCTGGTGGTTTGCTTCCCTTCCACCATGAAAAGCAAAAGCGACGACGCGGTCCCCGACATTCAAGCCCTTGAGATCACCACCATCTCCGACAGCGACGATTTTTCCAGCAGCGCCACCGCTTCCCATTTGAGATGGGTACTCGGGGATGAGAAGACCGCCATCTGCGCGGTGGAGATCGAGGGGTGTTGAAGAAGTCCAGGCAACACGAACAAGAACTTCTCCTGGCGACGGGAGATAAACAGGGACGGTTTGGGAGGTAAAAGGTTTGCGTTTCGCAGGGAGAACTACAGCTTGTTGAGTGGAGGGGATGGAAGAAGACATGATGATGATACAGATGGGTTAGTAGGTATAAGTGAGATTGTGATTATTTAGATTGATGGTATGTTAACATTTCGTCCTTGAACAGGCCTCTATATATATATGTGTGTGTGCTTGATTTTCCATTTTCCATTTGTGATGAGTTTTTGGTATAATTCATCTTCTTGCCTATTATTAACAATTTCGACATTTGTCATACGGAGCTCCGTGGAACATTTGCGGACTTGGCCCCACCCAAATACATATGATCTCACAACTTCTGCAAAAGGAAGCTTTATAGATAGGGGCTTGTCGGTTTACAAAAGGGGAGGGACAGAATCGAAACTTCTGGTGACTTGGAGCACAAGATAAAGACACATACATACAATCAGTGTGGTCTGATGTGAGATGAGCAGGGGTAAACGACGTGGAGCACAGTAATAAGATGTAAGAAAGCAAACACTCCCCTCATACCATCAGCGCAGTAACATCACCGACAAGTACGGTAAAGGTATATTATACTGCATTATCACCATTGATATAAAACCCAAACTCCCGTTCATATATTTTCCCCCTCTCTTCAAACAGTCGTCGAACCCATCAGAACCGTACCAGAAGCAGGCCCAACATCAATATGCTTTTGTGTCGCATTGCCGCTCTTCAAATCGTCTCTTGTAGTCGGTGGGCGTCCGAGATCAGCGACAACGTTGCGGACTCGTTGTCGCATAGTCTTGCGCTGCTGCTGCTTTGAAGCATCGCTTGCCAGGGTGTCTATCTCGGCTTTTGTCGGTGAGTCTGAGACTGAGACTTGGGCTTCTTTGGAGAAGACGGTTGATCCTGAAAGGATGGAGGCCGTGTCCGAGCTTGAGGAGGGACGTTCCATTGTATTTTATTGTTGTAGATAATGTTTCAAGATAGGTATGTATATGATTTGAAGCAGAATTGAGTGGACTGGAAATGGAGTAGAGATGAGAAAAGCAAAAGATATGAAGTGCGAAAGTAGTACCTACTAGTCACTATTATATGAACAACGAGCTACAGTACTCTATCTTCTTGGGTGGGCATGTACCTCTTTTTTCAGCTCTAGGTCTGAGTACCTAAGGTAGGTTGGGTCTAGATCTTTTAGAGGTTGTTTAGGTGTCTTTAGGTGGTGATGTTGGTGGTAACCCCGCGCTATCAAGACCTGTAAGTGCAGCTGGAGATGCAGTAGGTGCGCCCCGCCGCTTCCATCCATTCCAATTAACCTTATTTGATATGTTCCACTTATCCTCGTCTAACCCCCAGAGAGAGAGAGAGAGAGAGAGAGCATTCAATTCAGACCATCATAACCATAATAAGTAGCTAATAGAAAGGGAAGGAAGAAGAAGCATGTTTAATACTCTGGCACGCTCAATATTATTTCAGACTCACAGAAATAATCTTCCCCTTATCGAATCATGTTATCTCCCTGTGAGCGAGCCCTGTCGACCCGATGTAACCCTCCCATTCTCGATAGCCTCACGTTTGATATGGCCATCCATCACAGGTAGCCATATCCACAACTCTCCGCATCAACAATCGAATCATCTTCCACCGTATGGTACCAAACCGGTGTCGAAACATCCAAATGTAGCGGCTGGAACTCCTGCAACTCACCCTCTGCCAGACCCTCAATCTTGCTATCACCACAACTCTCACTCCTGAATGCCTCTCTCACACTGACAATATCCCATGGCCCGCAATCATAGTCGTGGTCTTCCTCGCCCTGTCTGTAAAACTCAACCACCACGTTTGTTTTCTTCAAAAGCCGCGAGACTTGCTCCCTGCATACTTCCATCTGATGTGAATCACGCGCCTTGTCCCAGCTTACTCGGTACCATATGGTGTAGTTTTCCCGGTCACAAATTGTGCTCTGCACCATATCGTATAACTGACCCATGGTGAGACCCATCAGAGGAGATACAGGGTCGATTTGCGTAGTGTGGACTTCATGGAACCAGATATCAACGACGTCAAGCCTCAAGTATCCCAAAGATGGTGGCGGCGGCTGGGATACAAGCATCCGTCGCCAGCTACAACTGCTCCTAGTCAAGCTCTCAAGACGTTCAGACTTTTCCAATACCAAACTCCCCGCCGGGCCCTGCTTTTTTATCGCGCCCTCAGGGGCCCAGGGTAGTCGAAGGAGTGAGTCTGCTCTTCGAAGGCATGTGTGTTCGCGGTCGATGTCGAAGAAACACCTCCCAAACTTCTCAACTAGCAATGGATTGAGTGTAAATGTCTCGGGTCGTCCTGTCATGGTTGGAGATAGAGGCTGGAAGAACAGCGCTTGCTGGATCCTCGGCGAGTCTGCTATTGTCGCGGCCCAGTAATGGCATACGCGGGATGCAGAGACAAGGAGTGTCTTCATATCGAGGTGTAAGAGAATCAACTCCAACAACTCTGCAATGAAAACAATCCCATCCATATCATTTGCGTGCTCCATCATGGCATTGAATTCTTGACTGCTGAATACTGATGAGATTCGATGAAATCAAGACAGGCCGCACTTGAAATATGTTATTGACAATGACGATGCATGTATAATACAAAATCAACAAGCCAGTCACTTGTGAGGGGAATTGACTAAGACGAGTCATGATACTATCGTTCCGGTACCCAACCAATTAGGAAAATCATGTGCCAGCTGGCTGCGACTGTTACCTCGGCTGGTGGCGGCCAAGTTTATTTGTTATCTACTCTATGTTTGACCTGCTATGTATGCGCATTCCGCCTCTCTTCAAAATCAAACCGTACTTATCAAGCTCAAGGCGCCTTTTCTTTCTACAAGTATGGTCTGCACGACAGGAGATTCATAGTGCCAGTCTGTGCGTATAGAGGTATATATATCTGACAATTCTTAGCTTAGCTATAGTGTACATCAACATTGTCGACCTTCTCGCCATGTCAACTGGAGAATCGACCTGTAGCTTATGCCCCTTCTTAACGACACATAACAAAAGGAATTCCCAAGCGCCCAGACTCCAATTGCGCTGTCAAAAGACCCTAACGACAGCCCGTCCGTACCCAACCCTGTAGTAGATCCCCATACAGAAACCCGACACTGACCAAACAGGCCATGAAAGAGCATATAAAGAAAAAGAAAAGATAAAAGGTTGTATTGTGTATGCGCTGAATTATTTGTTTCGTTCCGAAACCTCGACGCGCTTGTTTCCGAGGTCGACAATCTTGCCTACAAGATTGCCTGCGTGATCCATCTCGGATATGTCGTCGGCGCCTCCCAGGCTCACGCCGTTGACCATGATATTGGGTACGGTCCTTCGTCCAGTCGTCTCGAGCAGTTGGTCCTGCAGGGCCGAGCCTTGAGGGTGGACATCGAGTTCGACAATGTACGGCTCGGGAGTGATGGAGTACTTTTCAATCAAAATGGCCTTGGCTCGTTTCGAGTGGGGGCAGTAGGTCTTGGAGAAGATGATGACTGTATGGTGGTCAGTAGACTGTGCTTGTTATTTTCTGCTTAGTTTTCTGACGTACCAGGTGACTTCTTGAGGATAGAATCAAGCTCTGCGCGAGCCTCGAGTTCCTCCTTGGTCCTTGTTTCTGTCACGGGCTTCTTGCCAGCGGCAGCAGCATCGGGAGCAACGGCAGCAGCGCCCTGCTCCCCAGCGGCTGGCTTGATAATCTTGTCCTTGTTTTGGCCCTCTGCAGAGCTTCCAACACCGACGACTTTCTTAGGGGGGTCTGGTCGCAGCCCGCCCTTCTCGTTCGCCTTGCCCTTGGCCTCTGCCTCGGCAGCCTTGAGACGTTGCTGCATCTCTTCGGCCATCTTTTTGTCCTCCTCGTCAATATCACCATCTCCGTCCTTGTCGTTATGAGTAGATCCAGCCTTCTCGCCAGTGGCAAAGTCCACGATAGGAGCAGGCATCTCGTTTGCGCTCATAGCATTTTGGGTCTTTTTGATGAATGCTTGGCCGGTAGATGTTTCAGCATCGTGGTGACCGTCGAAACCAGAGGTGTAGAAGAGAATGAAGATGAAGGTGCCGATTGTCGCCAGGATTAGTAGGCGTACTCGGCGTGGAGAAGGCATCGCGGGTGGGATGGGAACGAAGATCGTTCGTAGGACAGGACCAGGGTGAATGCGCTAAAGAGCGAGCTCTGATCTGGTCTAACGTAGAACTCTTGAGTTCGCGCGACGAACTTGGATCGAGCTTGGTGGGTTTCAATGAAGGTCGAAAGGATAGGAAGGACAGAAAGGACAGTGTGAAAGGGTATCGTATCGGTCAGCCGGGGCGTTGAACCGAGGGCGATTTGATAGAGAGCAAAAGAAGAGACCAGTCTTGCCAGTCCAGGAACAGATCAGACTGAAGGGAGAGCCGACAGCTCCCCCAATTCCAGTGGAGGGTCTAGGTAAGTCGATAGAGCCAATCAGAGTGGTTATACGGAGATAAAATGGCATACAACATGTCACCGTGACCATATATCTTGATACACATCAATATAACACAAAATAAAATGTTTTATACAGTTGGAAACAGCTCAATGAAACATTACGAGCAATATTTAGAAGGAAACC
>JAAVUH010000357.1:0-19308 GCA_014899045.1 Fusarium palustre
TACATCGAAATAAAAGAATATGGTTGTCGACAACACCCAGCCAGAAGGCGAAAACCCCATAGGGGACTTTACTGTTGAATTTCTCGGGACCCAATCATCCAGCAACAGCGCCAGTCGTCGCGATCTAGGCTTCACAGGCCAGCTTGGCGGGAAATGGTATGCTGTATACGGCGACGTACTATGGTGCGACTCCGGCGTTACCCACCCATCAGAGGACACCGAGGGTTTCCATGGAATGGTCAGAAATGCTGTATCTGCTCTGACCGATGACCCGTTGGTTGTGGACGACTTGCATCTCAATGATGATGAGCCTGTCCCGCACCAAAAGCAATTCATGCCCTTCAACGAAGAGTGGGGAGAAACCAATACGTTTGGTTTTGGAGGCACGGGAATTGCCGAGACAGACCCAGATACTGCAACTGGTGTTCTCTACTACCTTGTTGTGAGCACAAGTTTTCGTCTGGACGCACTTGACATCCGCTAATTTGACAGAACGATAATGAGCACTACAAAGGCGCTGGAGTAGCCAAGGTCGAACTAGTCGACGATGTTCCTACCGTTACAGATCGATACGGCGATCACGGTATCTGGTGGAACGGAGATGAACTTCCCAAGTACGGCGACGTGGCGACTTATCGAGATGTTAACAGCGAATACATCTACATTCTTGGCAATCCCCCCAACCATATCACCGACTTCCCGAATAGGAACTACGTCTACATGGCGCGTGTACCTGCCATCGACGCTTTTGATCTTGACAAGTACGAGTATTGGTGGGGAAGAGAACAGGGATGGAAGAGCGAGCCACTCACAGAATGCAACTGCGAAACAGCTGTCATGTGGGGTGTTGGACAAGGGCAGATTGTCTACAACAAGCATTTTGAAACATATTTTTACGTTCATCTTGATCTCGGTAAGTTTCGCCAATCTTGTCCCCATATCATAAAGCCTTTACTAACGAAGCCAGGTGGAACGGTATTCATAAAGACTGCTCCTAGTCCGGAAGGTCCGTGGACGGAAGGGAAAGAGATCTTCAAGGATGAACCTATTGATGGTGGACTGGTCTACGCTGGAGTAGCATACCCCCATCTGGATGAGTCCGACGAGACGTTGACAATCGGTTTCACAAACAATAACTGGATCCGCATCATTAAAGTCAGCTTTACAGACTAGAAAGACATTTCATACTCGTATGCGATTGGCTCTATTATGTTTATAATTTGCTGTTATGGTCTTTCATAATTCCGAAATTTTGGGCAACGAGCTGAACAAGTCTCGAAATCTGCATTCTATCTTAGCATTTCAGCATGGTCAATATATTCGCTCGAATTTTCTCACTTGATAATACACGAACGATACTGGAGTCGTTTTCAACTTTTTTTGTTATTTTTCTGTGGTTTCTACTTTTCTAATTCCGCCAGATCCAAACATTCTAGTCTAGCTAGAAAGTCTGTTCCATCTCCTCAGGAGCTAAGTTCATCTACGGGCTCCTTACACTCGACTCTCGCCATGAATGGCTATAATCGAAGCACATCTAGTAATGGCCACGAGGGTTGTAGTCGCCGCGGCGGGGGCGAGGCTGAGCCGATCTGTAGGCCGAAGGAGCCTGTGATCGACCCATAGCATACGCTGGAGCGGCGTGAGGCTGAGGCATAGCATGCGGTGAGAAGGACTCTTCCAACGTGTACATAAAACCGGGAGGAGGTTGAGCCAAACCGGGAGGAGGTTGGGCCATCATGCGTGGGGGAGCGGCTCGAGGCGGAGCCATCAAGAACCCCGGAGGAGCCTGTGGTCGATTACGACCATAGATAGGACAGTCATCGGCATGACGAGGATTACAACCATAGATAGGACAATCATCTTTATGCTCAAAGTAGGCATCATCATCATCATCGTCGTCGTCNNTCGTCGTCGTCATCATCATCAAGATAAGAAGCCAGACTCTGAGAAGCCAGACTCTGATGGCGAGAAAATCCGTCATGCCTAGCGTGAGAACGAGCACTTACCTCTCGAATCATTGAGGGCTGAAAGTGGCCCTCGTCATGGGTCTCACCCCCCGAACCCCCACCGAAGGGATGATGAGACCGACCATCACCATTGGGCATTTCGTCAAAGATTCGAGCACGAGTGCGCTGCTGGCTTCGGCCATAGGGCTGGTTAGCACCATAGAGACCTTGCCTAGTGCTCACACCATCGCGGTACTCTCCTCTGACGTGCATGTCCTCTAGGACCCGGTCTTCCACTGCATTGCGGAAGTACTGAGCGGGACCTTTACAACAGTCAGCGCAGCGAAATTTAACATACCTGATGCTGGATCCAGGGCGGTTGTAATCATAAGGTGGCTGGATTTCGCCGCAGTCCTTGCACTTGTAGAAAATGGCAACGTTTGCGTTTGACATTTTGAAGGTGTTGTTGAGTTGATGAAATTGGTGTTTGTGTGTAGAAAGTCTGAAGATGGACAATTGTTGAGTGTAGAGTGTTGTGATTGTTTGTTAACCTTTTGGTTGTTGGTGAGAAAGATTAAGTCTAGAGGAGAAAGGCCAGGAATTTATATCAATATTGAACATATGTCACGGTTAGAGCAGATTGTGAAATTGAAGATTATTCCTGTTGTTCGCGGGGATGAAATATCTTTTAATTCTTGTGTTCACTCTCATCTGAGATTTTGTTCTATATTCAGATTTCCAGAGATGACTGTTCATGAAAATTGATGTTCTTTGCCTTTGTATTATAGAATAATGGTCTGTTATCAGAGCAAAGTAGCTTGTTCATTAATACTTCTTTGTTTCGTAATCATTCCTTAGTTAATAACAGTTTACGTGTGTACTGACATTGGATTCCCTTCTTTTCGACCATTATGCACCTGCTACTACTAGCTCCTTTGGGCATAGAGATCTCAAAGGTAGAAATTGATCCACTACATCTGAGATGAGGTTGCTGACTGGACCATGCCTGGCCATACACTTTTAAACTGATGCCTTTTAGGTGTTCGAATAATGATGACTTGTTTACAATCTATATTAAGCGATTAAAAAATAGACATTACAACATTACAACTCGTCCTCCTTTTCATTCTCGCAAACACCATCAAAATCCCCATATTTTTCCATACCAGCAGCTACAATCCTCTTGAACTCCTTGAACGAACAGCTCGCGCCTGGTCCATTCTGGCAAAGCGGCAGAGGTCGAGGCGCAGTGTTAGCAATAAACCTGATAAACTCTTCTCCCTCACCAGATCCATCCTTGGTGTCGGGTCGCTTGCACGTCATCTTTTCCATGCCGACGTGACCTAAGAAGGGAATCAGATCAGACATCTTCCAAGCTCGAACATGGTTCACGTGCGTGGTAGGAAACTCGTCGGGGCCTTCGTGCGAGGAAGAGTTGAAAATGCCAAGTGCTGTGGCTACAAAAGGAGGGACTTCGCGATGGGTGAAGTAGAAGAAGAGACGCTGCTCCTTGGGCCAACCAGAACCAGATGACTCGTCGTCAATTAGATCAGAGTTCTTGTCAATGCTGTCAAAGAGTTTTGACTGGGAGTGTAGCCAAGGAAATCCAAGGTAGTTAGACAGAGGGTTGAACGGGCCAACCATGTGGGCGTACTTCATGTCCCAAGCGTACTCGTATGACAGCCACTCTGCATCTGAGAAGAGCCCACAGATAGGCGACTTCTTTCCTCGGATGGCAGACTCGTAGCCGCAGATGGACTGAAGAGCAAAAACATCCTTGGGAGCTAGCTCGTAATCATCGGGTGTGTAAGGACGCAGACGACGCGACACCGATGAAGCATAGTTCTCGACAAACTCGTTCTGCTGATCGGTACCGGGAGACTTTGAGAATTTTGAACAAGCCTTGTGAGGAAGAAGAGCACGCGTTCCATCGTTCAAGTTTTTCTTGTCAAACCGCGTAATCTCAATGTTCCCATCCTCGGGGAAAGATTTTACAAAAGCCTTGGCGGTGTCATAGGTTCGAGACTTGGTATCCGCAATGACGCGCTTGACTGAGGAAGCGAGATGCTTGTATCGCTTGAAAAGATGGTGCCCGACCTTTGTGGCATCCTTCTTACCCGAGGGCGTGATATCCTCCAGATGGTCCTCCTCAATTGGAGAGTACCATTTATTCAGAAACTCGAGCGGACCCGAGAAGTCGCCGCGATGCTTCTCAAGCTTGTAGAGAAAAGGCTGGATGTAGTCCTCGTACTCGGCATCGTTGGCGTAGATGGCGGCGTGACGAATGAGGTACGAAGCAGACGTGACGGTGCATCCTTCAGGCGCAGCGTGCGAAAGACCGAAGCCTACGGCGTCGAAATAGGGCGAGATACCGGGGAGATGAAGAAGGGGATCGAATTCATAGCCTTGGGTATGATCGAACGAGTCAATGGGCTGTTGGATGACAGATGCGAGGGCAATTGAAGGCAGAGCTGCGGCCGCGATGGCGCGTAGACTATGAGGCATGGCAAAGGTTTGGAGATGGAGTGATGATGTTGTATGAAAGATGGAGTAGAAGTAAGAAGCTGCATCTATAGGTTCCTGAATTAACTGGGGTCGAGCAAGGTACTCAAGAAAATGACAACCTTGACAGGCCCAGGATGAGACGAATCGATGACGTACAGGGAATGCGGTGGAAGCTAGAGACGTTTATGGCGTAGAAAAGATAAGAAACAAGGCCAGTGAAGCCACTAAGATAAGCCTTAGCTTGTCATTGACGTCGCGTTGCATCTCAGTACAAGTCGTGTTTATTTCCAGACAGGCTTGCAATTGACCAATCATCGCGAACCATGTTATTTATGCAATTTATCAATATCATGTCTTACACGTAGGTCTGTATTTATTCATCTCATATTCAGGCGATAACTCGATCTATGCCAAATTCGTTGATATGAATATCTAATCCGTGTCTGATCATGGCACATTAATAACACAGTGATACTCTGATACCTTCTTGTACAACTGAATGACTGAAAGCAAAAATCGGGAGAAAATATCTTCAACAGTAGCTGAGGTAGAGTATGGGTGGTGGACTTCGGATGCGCAGAACAGTACTCTATAGGGTAGTACAAATGCCGGATAACGCCAACTTTTACATTTAACGGAGACGCGTCAATCAAGTGCAAGAAAGCGGACCGCAATTGAATAACTATTTTCTAGCTCCTGATAATCACGAAAATATCTTGCTACAGACCTAAAGAATTGCTTGGTCGGTTCATCAATTTAAGAAATCACGGGGACACCGCATAGGGCAAGCTGTTCATGAGATTGGAACGTATTTAATTGCACAACTCATCAAAGAATAAAAAATATATCACATACAATCAACTCGAATTCTTCTCAGCTTGAATAAAACTTCACACCATCAATCATAATATCTCCAATCCCTTCACTCCCCCAACAGTAATCGACGGTTCACACACTTGCCAAACTACCTCTTAACAGAGCTAGCTTAGAGAAGATAAAACAGGCTGAGGGCGTTGGGACCACCACAGTTGACAGCAGAGTCACCAGCACAGGCCTTGTTACAGGTGCTCTGGGCAATAGGGGCACCAGAGTTGTCGATTGAGTTACCACAGAAGCACTGATTTCCGAACTCAGTACCGGCGTACTTGTAACCAGCATCAGCACAAGCATCCTGGCACTTCTTGTTGGTGTTGCCGGCAACGTTGAGAGACTTGCTCAGAGTGCGGGAGAGAGTAGCGTCGGAGTAGCATCCGAGGTTCAGCCAGGTAGGAACGGTAGAGAAGAGCTGGATGGCGTTGCTGCCACCGCACTTGATAGAAGAATCACCAGCGCAGTTCATGGTACAGTCGTTGGACTCGACAAGCTCCCTCTGGAGGGAAGCACCACAAAAGCATTGACTGCCATATTCAACACCAGCATAAGTGAAGCCAGCGTCGGCACAGGCAGCCTTACACTTGGCAGGCGTGTTTCCGGGAATGTTGAGCGAAGTGGACAGGACGCGAGAGCTGGTGCTGTCGGTGAAGCAGCCAAGGTCCTTGAACTCAGGGGCCTGCTGTGTGCCACAAGAGCCAAAACCAGTCTGGCAGCCTGTACCGCAATGGAGATCAGACTTGCCACAGTAGCCAAACTGGGAACAGCAGTTGCCGTAGCCGGTGCCGAGGCAAGATGTCGATCCATTAAAAGCACCGCAGATGCCATCCACGGAAGTGGGGACAGCGCGAACCTGGAGCATCTCAGCTCCCTGTAGATCAGTGTTAGTCTACTGTTGGGTGATGAGTTGTGGCGCATAGCTTACAAAGGACTGAGCTGGAACCGCACTGACGGCAACGGCAGCGGAAAGGAGGGCAAAGGTGTTGGCAATCATGTTTGCTGTGGGGAATCTGATCGACAAAAATGGTAGTGAAAAGTTGTCAAGGATGGAACTAGAGGTGATAAGATACTGGTGATGACGCCTTATTGTGACGAGATAGAAACATCTCTTTATAGAAGGTACTCATCGTCAAGCAAATGTTCTGGACTCAATAAGACTCACGATGGGAGTAAGAGCTAGAGTAAAACAAGAGGGCAGGCTTCAATAGTTACCGAAGGCTGTCGATAGCTTCAGAGACCATTCAAAGATGATGGAGAAGGGTTCAGCCATCTCCAGAGCATTCACCGCTTCGCTCAGCTAATGTTTTGGAGCGTAATCTGTTTTGGTACGACTTGGTTCAGCTGTGGCGTCTTCAGGCACAGTCGATCAGCTGGCTGTAGAATGATCAGGTCGTCGGCTGGTCCGAACAATACAGATTTTGTCTTCTTGCCTTTCAGCTGGAAAGGAAACTGCAAGAACAAGTGGATGGCTAGGCCCTCTTTCAAGAAGCCTCAAAAGTAGTTCCACAAGACTATTGAACAGTGATCTGGCATGCTCAGGATCTAGACCACAACTAAGTCAACATCTTCGGCTGGCTGCCTTTGTTCGAATATCGTGGCCGATATCTCTCCGGAGAGACATCAAGGTTACATTGCAGAATCAAACTATTAGAACACGTTGTGGAGACTCCTCTTCACATAAGCGCCCTTCCCGCAGTTAATATGCTCACCTGAAGTCTATATCTTATCAGTCCATCAGGCTGAGAATCAGGAGGTACTATCTACAGACCAGGGGTCATCAGTATCCTGGACAAAACAGTTTGTTCTATCCAGGGTCGCACAGTGGCTGTTTAGCCTGATCGATGAATGACACGGATCCCAACTCAATTAGCGCGGGCAAACTAACCACCAAGGTACAGCTCGGGGCGTGTAACAAGACAGTGGCGCCACGCAAATAGACCGACCAGTAAACGGATATCTTGGCGCTGTGTACTAAGCTCGATAGTTTAACGTTGGTCCCGTAGTTGGGCAAACAGAATGATACGTGGTACTTAGAGACAAACGGGAGAAGTAACACTTGGACAGTCTATGAAGTTGGCCAGCGTGGCGGCTAAGACAAGGAACAGTAAATTTGGCTCGAGGAATTGTGTAAATCACTTACAAAAGCTACGCAAGAATCTATCCCAGTTTTATTCAAGACTCGCTCTAGTAAGTGCCTGTTTGACCTTTATCCCAATTACCGTATCTAACATTAATCCCAGGTATTAATGCATGTATTAAACCAGCCCCCTGTCTGTAGCTGAATCGCAAAAGATACCAATCGTCCTGTCCAATCCATTTCAGACCTTTAATTTTTGCAAGCCCCCTCTTGCCACATCTTGACTGAGCGGACAATCATGCCGCGGTCCTTCTCCTCCCCCCAGCTGGGAAGCCAGGTATCCTTGGCATCCCAAAAGTCACGCATGGGCGCTGAGCTCTCATCAGACCATGGCTTAGCGCCTAGCTTGTCACTGTAGCCTGTTGTCAGCCTTGGAAAATTCTTGTTGTTTGAATAAAGAGCTTACGGGAACCAGCCATTGGTCGATCCAACAGCAACGTTGAGAATGAGGTAAAATGGTTGGTCGAAAGGAGTGTTGGAGCGTCCAGTTTGACTCCAAGTATCCTTGTGAACAGTCTTGTTAACTGTGACACCGGCGAATTTACCGTATTCCCACATGTTCTTGTTCTTGGTAAAGTCAAAAAACACAATTTGCTGTAGGAAGAAATATGTTAGCAATGGAAAGTAATCTGAGACCGGTTTCTTTCATAGTACTTACGCGTAGTCTACCGTCCAGCCAAGTGAAGAGATACTTCTCATTCCACTCAAGCCCGTATTTGTGAAAGCCATCCGAAAACTTGGTGCGCTTGGATCCCCATTCGCCCTTGCTGAGTCTAAAAGCATCTGTGTCGTACAGTGTACCCCAATGCATAGCCGAACTGACGATGTTGTTGCCAAGAGGGTACTTCTCAGCATCGTTGCCGCGAGACTCCATGATGTCGATTTCTCCACTGCGCGGCCATTCACCGTAGACATTATCTTGCGGCATCATCCAGATGGCTGGCCACATCCAATCGCCAGACGGCAGCTTTGCTTCGACTTCAACACGGCCATACTTGATGGTTTTCCTGCCCGAAGTTGTAAGTCTTGCAGAACGAACGGGATTGATCATGGCGCGGCTGGTGGCATTGCTACGTGCCCAGCAAGGATTGTTGTACGTGAGGTTGGAGAGACGCTGGTCCATCGAGGTGCATGTTCCATCGCGAGTGAGATTGACGACATGTTTGTCCAACATCTGATCCAACGTAATCTTTGTATGGTCAAGGGTCAATGTTGGAACGATGTGAAGACCTTGTTCGTCGACATAGGAATTGGCCTTGTCGTCGGTCGTCCAGTCAAAAGATCCAGTGCTAAAGACGGCGAGTTAGCAATTAGACAAACTGAAGGACACGTCGAGGAAATACGAACCCAAAACCATTCATTTGTATTTCATGGCTCCAAATATTTGTGTCAAACTTGGAGAATTGATCATCCATGACAAGGCAGTATTCATTGTGAGGGATCTTGCGGACAGTGTTCCATGCAATGAAAGCCGAGAGGCCTGGGACATGTTAGTTAAGGATAAGCTTGGACAGAAATACGACTTACACAATGCAATGGCCACACCTGTGTACAGGATGATGCTATCCCAATTGATCTCGCTCTTCCACTCTTTGAGCCATGGTTTTTCGTACCTAAAGAGTTAGCTGGGTCGCTTCAAGACAGGCCAATATTTGGACTTACGCTCCAACAAGACGCGAACTTTTGAAGCGTCTATGGGGTTTATCTGGGCATGGTATCAGTGGATGTACTGCAAATTATCGGTCCATTCACTAACCTTCAGCAACTGTAGAAGCGGACGAGCGTCCACGACCATGGTAGGAAGAGATACGACTTCCTAAAACAGGTGTAGGGGTGGACCGTCTTGAGCCAACGACATAGACCTGCCCTGCTTCAGGAGAGACTCCATTTGCCAGGGCTGTAGGCTCTTGAATTTGGTCTTGAGTACGTGTAGACATGACGAAGCACTTAGACACAACGAACTCTGAGAATGGGAAGTTTGAGAAACCAGTGCCAAGTGTGATGAGAGTGTCGATATTATACGTTCCAACTACATTTTTGCCATCGCCTCCCGAATATCGCCATAGAACTCAGCTTCAGGCGATATCTCAATTCTTTGTCTGTGCCTAGCGAGACTATTGTTCGAGACTCTGTTGCCCAAGCCCAGCTTCACGGTACACCGGTAAATTCTCTCAAGTTCTGGACTTTCTTATCAGTACAAAGTGCAAAATTAAAGCCGACATTAGCACTAGTGACGGGGAGCGACTTAGCTGAACAGTCCGCCAGCCACAGAGTCTCATCATTAACCCGTTAGGGGTAGTGTTTGGACAACGTTTGCTGGCTAAGGTGTCTAGTGGAACGACTATTAAGCGAAAAGGCCCGGGGTACCAACACGAAGCTGCACGGCCACCTACCATTGAGCAGCGCCTTACAGCCCTACCTGGACACAGTGTGCAGGCGTCAGGCTAGTCTCTTCAAGGTCTCATCAGAGTTCTCAGGCGTTTGATTAGTGGCGGGAGCTACGGGTAATTCGTAGATTAAATAATAAGCCTCACATTGAGATTGAAGTAAACACTAGTGTTTATCTCGACGTTGTTACCATTTTTGATTCAACATCCATCTTGTCGGTAACAATTGACCGAGAATACTTTGATTTGTATATTCTCGGTGTTTTTCGGTCTCGACTAATGCATCGCATTGACTCAAACGCCACACTGCCAATCAAACCGCTTTGACAGAGGCGACCAACAACCAACAGTCGCCAAAACCCTGGTCTTGCCAAGCCAATAGACCAGTTCACTGTATCAACTCTTTGATAGAGACCATCAGCCACCAACAATCGTTATCATTTATCTAGTTCAGTACCAAGAACCCGGTTGAGCCCCAACTTACCCAACGCCGAGACCATGAATGGTCGTTTGCTAATTCTGGAACAGCATATCGAGTAATGTCTCGCCACGGGTATCGCTACACGTTTCAAAGCGTCCTTTCATGTGGATTCCAGGGGACAGTACAACGTTATCTGCATACCTTAATAATTTGTGAAGATGGCCCTGGACATCAGCCCCTGGTTTCAATTTTAACAGCTAGTCGATAACCAGGATCAGATCTCTTCCAGCTTATTTGTCTATTCCTGGTCTCTGGTAGGAGATAAGTCATAAAATATCGGCCCACTCTAGCGGGTAGCAGGAAAACTACCCTGTTATCTTTGGGATGCAAAAATAAACAGCCAAAGGAGCTCGATGTAGGTAACATAAACTAACCTACCAATTTTGTCTTCTATATTCCCAGCGCTGAACTTTTCTGATGCCATGAGGCCATTCGGGTGCCAGTACTGACTCTAAAGCAAAGCTCTCATTGTGAAAGCGCTCAAGCCCAGTTAGAGTCCAGGCTCCAGGGCCTAAACTGTATCACATACATTAGTTAGTGGCGTTAAAATACCAAACATCCAAACGTCTTTTGTCTCTTCACTGTTTGCTGGGGCATTCTCAGCTGTCAGGGGTTTGTTGAATTGCCAAGGGTCCATATCGCTTATTCGCGCTGGTGGTTGGAGTCTTTAGCGATAGAACAACAATGCATTTAGCTGCGCAAACGAACAGAGATAACGGACAGGTCTAGATCCGACGTGAAAGCGTCTGGACACTCCGAAACTATCGATTGTTCCCTACACCAGCTTTGCAAAATAAACAAAGAACAAGCTCTCTGGTTAATCTCCACTTTCTGCAGAAGGGCCAACACTACTCTTATCTCGGTTTGATTTATCAGATATCCCTATCATATACTGCAGAATTCCCATTTACTTGAATAGACTAGCCAATATTGCATCAATGGTGGCAATAGCTATGGTATTGCACGGTCTAGCCTGCGGCCGACTGAACAAGTGGCCCTCATCAAGAATGATGTGGCAATGACCACTGAGCTGAAAGTACGATAGGAGATCCTAGCTCCTCTAACCTGAAGCCTCATCGGTCGTTCGAGATGTCAATAGTTTGCGGTGTTATCCTATTCCTAGTAATCTAGAACGAAACTTTGATGCCGTCTTGTATCAACTCCATGGGTTCTTCAGCCGTAAGGTAAGTCTGTGGCGAGCTTTGATGCACCCATATAACTCCTGATTAAAGCTCGCTGTTCAAGAGTCTTCATCACACTGACACGCTGTCCTCACAATCATCCAAGATGAGTCGACCAGTTTCTCACAAGGCCAAAGAGCAGAGTTTCAGCAAGATGTTTGATCAAACTGTCTTGGCAGATCTTCAATCTAGCCCCGGAACCAATTCCGGCTCTAGTACTCCTAATCGGGTCAGCACCATCCCTTCCAGTGTCTCAACCCCTTTCAAGCCTCGCATGTCTCGGCGTACCACTGCCGATTTCCAAGGGAATGGTTCACGATCTCGCCCTGCGTCTATAGCCCCATCACGACATTCCTTCATCGGGGACTTGGATATTCAAGATCCTTCTATGGTATGTCCAACTCTTCTATCACCCCGCTTTTCCTCTTTGTTGACCATCTCAGCTTGCCAAGTATGCATCCCGCCGTGCAACTCTACTTGGATGGTTTGACGAGCCTGCTGAAAGAGCTGTCCTTAGTGGTGTCTCACTCGCAGGAGTCGCTATCAAGTCAACCGAAGGCCATGTGTTCCAGCCTGCTGATGTCAACCCTCTTTTGCAATCAGCTGCGTCGAAGCTTGATGCTGAAGCGCTGATCTCCATCTCTTCCGAGACGTTGGTAAAGATCATTGGAGACATCCCACCCACACAACGCTCACTAGTATCTGATTCAACTGGTGCTCGAATCCCCGTAGTACCCAACTTGGAGGCTGTCACTCCTGACATGTGCCACTATTCCCGTGCATGCATCTCACTAGAGGAGCGCATTGTCTTGGTCTGGTCTCAAGACCCCAAGGCTATCATCCATGTGGCAGATCATGTGCAACAGGAGCTTTTTGAAATGGTGAGTGTTTATAACTCTTCTCGTGTATTTGAGTCAGACTAACCCAATGTTAACAGACACAAACACCTTCCGAAGAAGATTTTGACCAAACCGGCCGCGCTCGATCGACATTTACACAAATTAGCTCCGACACTGCACCTGTCGCAACCCCTGCTGTTGTTCGCGGCGGTCTTGACGAGAAGAATGAGATTTTCTCTCGAGCCGTTGCTCTTGAGGAAAATGAAGATGAGAACGACGATGTCGAGATGGCTGCCCCCGTAAGACCAAGACTTAAGATGCATGCCTTCAAGATCAGCTTTGCCATAATGCTGGTCATCGTTACTCAGTCTCTGGGCGTCACCAAGGTACACAACATTACCCTTACGTATTGATCTTTCCCACTAATACTTGATAGCTTCTTAACGAATTCTATTGGGACGGCGGCTGGGCTCGTTTCGGTCTCCTTGCCACCATTCCGCCTTTGACTCTCTTCTCCCTGTTTTTCTTCATCGTCCTGGTCACCAGTATCTTCCAATTGCTTTTACCTGTCAGCTGCTGTCTCAAAAACTCCCGCTTCCACTCGGCCATCAAGCCCAATCCCAAGCGCCATCGTGACTATGAGCTGCCCCACATCACCATCCAAATGCCTGTCTACAAAGAAGGCCTCAAAGGTGTCATTGTTCCCACGATGATCAGTGTTATGGCCGCCATTGAGTACTATGAGCAGCAGGGTGGTACCGCCTCCGTGTTCATCAACGATGATGGCATGCAAATCATTCAACAGGATCTCGCTGAGGCTCGCAAGGCTTATTACCGCGAGAATGGTATTGGTTATACTGCTAGACTTCCCAACTGTAAAGTCGCCAAGAAAGGCGGCTTTCTATCCTGGTTCAAGAAGTCGGACAAGAAGGCTGGAGACAATGCTGAGAAGGATGAGTCGGAGATGTCACCACAAGAGCTTTCCAACAAGATTGGATTCTTGCGAAAGGGCAAGTTCAAGAAAGCCAGTAACATGAACTATGGGCTTTCTTTCTCCAACCGCGTTGAGGACGAATTGGTTCGCTTGACCCAGATCGAATGTCAGCAGCGCGAATGCAGTGAAGATGATCTTACTGTCGAAGACGATGACCTCCTCTACCAACAAGCCTTAGCTAACATGTTGGCGGAGGACAATGGTCGAACTTGTGAGTGGTTCTTGAATCTTGAGCCTGACATATTACTAACTTGTGCAGGGGCTGAGGGCAACATTCGTATTGGAGAGCTCATCTTAATCATCGATTGTGACACACGAGTCCCTGTTGACTGCCTCTACTATGGCGCTCTGGAGATGCATGAGAGCCCAGAAGTTGCCATCCTCCAGCACGGATCCGGCGTCATGCAGGTTGTCCACAACACCTTTGAGAATGGCAGTAAGTTCTACAGTGTATCAATCCATAGTCTTATCCATTAACGCTCTTAGTTACCTATTTCACCAATGTCGTTTATACTGCCATCAAATACGGTGTCGGCTCTGGCGATGTGTCCCCCTTTGTCGGTCACAATGCCTTCCTCCGCTGGAAAGCAATGCAAGACATCGCCTTTGTCGATCCTAGCGATGGCCAGGAGAAGTGGTGGTCTGACGCCCATGTGTCTGAAGACTTTGACATCAGTCTCCGTGTCCAGATGGCAGGCAGTATCGTGCGTCTTGCAACATATCACAACGGCGGGTTTAAGGAGGGTGTCTCGCTCACGCTTTATGACGAGTTGACCCGCTGGGAGAAATATGCTTATGGCTGTAACGAACTTGTCTTTCATCCTTTGTGAGTTCACCGCATGGAAAACACTGTCGCATGTCGCTGACCCGTCGACCAGCTACCAGTGGCCTTATAAGGGCCCTGTTACGAGGTTGTTCCTTCGCTTCCTCTGGAGCAATATGCCCATTACCAGCAAGATCACTATCACAGCCTACATCTTCACTTGTAAGTCACACCACTCCTTCTCGCTACAAATTACTGACATCAATAGACTACGCTATCGCTTCTGGCCTTGCCTTGACAGTGGCCAACTACATCATCATCGGACTCTTCCCCGACAAGCTCGATCACCTCTACATGCCTTCTTGGGGTATCTGGCTATCCCTCGTCGTCATCTTCAACGGTCTTGGTTCGGTCGCGTTCAGTATGGCTCGCCATCAATTGAAGGAAGAAGTCTTTTGGCGGGCTTTTCTCCAGTCCATGAAGTGGCTGCCATTCTTGGTCATTTACTTCGGTGGTATCAGTCTCAATTGTGCCAAGGCTTTGCTTTGCCACGCTTTCAGTATCAACATTGAGTGGGCTTCCACCGCCAAGGAGCCAGGACCCAGTGGATTCTTCATTGGCCTTGACAAGATGATTGAGAGCTTCAAGTACACCTGGATTATCTGCATCGTTTTATCAGCCATGATGATCTACTTTGCTGTTGGCGCACCTTGGGGATATACCATCACTCCCGGTCCTCACTCAACTGCTGTGGTAGCCATCGTACCCCTGGCCATACAGGTCTGCAGTGCCTTTTTCCTGCCTCTTACTCTTGGATTGAATTAAATTACATGTTTCGGAGTCCGTGAATTGGTTGTAAGCCAGGGTATTCTATGGGAAGTGCTCTTAAAATGGAGTTTTAATAGATAGATAGGTAGAGTCTTCTGAAGTGTATCTTTTTTATTTAATTCACTAGTTCATCTGAATGTTCACGGCAATCTTCTGTCTTTCAACATTTTCATCGTTATTCCTGTTCAATCAAACGCATTGGTACTTAAGCCTGTCTAGGTACTCTTGAGCTATCTTGGTCCATCCAAGGCACCCCGAGGTGGTTCAGCACAAGACATTTTCTCTTAGCCTAAGTCCACAAGTAGCCTGCAAGACGTTGCAGGGTTATTGAGAGCCACGAAACTAATCCTCGTCCTCATCTTCATTCTTGTCCCCACGATCATGATCATCATTATCCTCGTCATCTTTTTCCTGGTAAGGATCAAAGTCCGGAACCATTCTACCACTACCGGCTGCCTTCTCGAGGGCTCTACCGAACTTCTTGTCGCCAATACTGGGCTTGAAAGAACCAGGCCAGTCAACCACACTGTCTCTCAAGTCATCATTGGGCCAGTGATCCCATCCCACAAGCGCACTCTTGTAGAAGCGGCCAAAGTGATTTTCGGCTTCCTCAATTTCGCTTTCGCCGTCCTCCTTCTTTGCGAAGCGGAAGCTATGCATGTCTCCGCGGACTTTGTGGTAGACTAGCTTAGGATGTCTTCCGTCCGACGGGATGTCGCAGTCGTCTTCGTCTATGCAGTCTCTAGAATACCTGTATTTCTTCTGGAAAAGGGAACTCTGTTAGTAGATGGACAGTCTAGAGATGACCCTTACTTACGTGTTCTTCCGTCGCAGCGACGCGGACAATCTTGTCGCCCTTGGTGAACACAACGATGTTCTCCCAGTCGTGTCTATGTCCACTCAAGGCAATGGCTTGATCCTTCTCGAAGTAGTACTCGTACATAATGGCGCAGTAGCCATGGTTGCATCGCTTGCGGGAGTAAGCATTACTGTGGGTGAGTTGCAAGTCGTCGCGGCACCATTCACTCAAGGAGAAACTCTTCTTGAGTCCGGGATTTCTGCGACCATCCTCGTCAATTGCTGCTGTGTTGTAACAGCCGTCCTTGTCGAAGTCAAGGTAAGGCTGGAAGCGAAGCTCCTTTCTGCTCGCTGCTTCGGGGAGGGGGTCGAGGATTTCGCCAACTGATGGGATTGCCAATAGGCCGATCAAACCCAGGAACTTTGTCTTCATGATGGATACGGTTGATTTGTTTTCTTTGGGGATGAAACAGAGATTGAGAGTGACGCCGATGTGTGACAGAGGCAAGTTTTGTTTTGGTAGAGGCAGAAGTCAGAGATTAATGGCTCTGCAGTCTTTGTGGCACTTTATCTATATCAGTAGACTTTTTGTATAAGCCTTTGTGGAAATATTGACTTTAATGTCGACTTGACAACTCTGTCTACGTGGTGTTGTGTGCCCACTTGACTTATTAAACCTCGAAATTGAAGTATAATGTCTGAGTGCAAAACCTGTTCAAAGGCAGGTGTTTTATTTTTGTAAAAACTCTTCATCGGATTGTTCAGGTCTAATAGCGCTCATGCTATCCAAAATGCACCCGACCGCGATGTCGACATAGTATGATCTCGAAGTTCATATCCTGCCCTCTTGATGCTCTGCAGAGACGTAGAGTTTCATTCCCCATGGCAACATAATGTACCAGTCTTCGAAACCTCCGTCGAGCCGCAGCAGGGTAAGGATTGTCGCCAAGGCCTCCCTGCAGCAGATTTCGTATAGCATCCTCTGTTAACCAATAAAAAGCATTGTCTGCAAGTTACAAGTATTTCACAGTCTCCAAATCCTATTGCGGTGATTTGTCAGTCAATGTTGGGGCAACAGCTCGTGAATATACTTTTTGTGTAATGTTGAGAACCTCGTCATGCCACGTCATGAGTGTTTGTTCAAAGTCTATTCAAGAATTTTATTTCTCACGTTTGTAACCTTGATTTGTTTCTGCCGAGATATGACCAACAAAGTTGTAGCCAGAGCTATTTGGTCATTCCGACTTGACCATTACCAGTCGGATTGTCAACCAGTTAGTTGCACAGGGCTGATGATGTTCTTTGGCTCAATTGTGCTACTAAGATAAAATTTCTTTCTCGTATTTCCTCGCTCAGTGAACCCAAATAGATCTTCCTTTATCATCTTTTACCTTTTTCTTGATAAACAAATGCAAAACATTAGCCGCTTGTGTCGCCCAGCACCTTTCTGGCGACGCCTGCCACCTTATTATAAATGTAATGACTCTTCATTCTGCCACAAGTGATGACTCCGCCACTGTATTTTGTTCAAAAGACTCGACCTCATTAACTCACATTTCGCCTATACCGCTGAATTTAGAGCTCGACATTGCCGGTGGCGGAGATAGACCGCAAGTCTTTAGCGAATACGCAACAACTACAACAAAACTCAAGGGACTTGTTCAGCGTGTCATGCGCCTGAAATCATCGAAGTTGCTCTTCGATTCCCGCCACGGCACGAGTAATGAAGCTCAAGCAGTTGCTCTAAACCAGGAAGGCGTTTCTTCCGTTGCACTAAAAACTATAGACTAGAAGCGAAGGTCCACAGAACAAGCGATTTTCGAATTTGAAACAGCTTGATTGTTGTCCTGTGAAAGTGACGATAAATCTGCCTACATCTGTTCATTTCCATCAAGATCTGGAGTGCGTTTGCTTTTTCGACGAAGCTGACCGACCAATCATCGTTAGCTCCTCTGCTTCTTATGTTTCGCACGATGCACGCATTGGTGAAGACTCAGTTGAAGAGGTGCTTTCACAAGGGCCAGAGTGGAGTATATCGACACTACCCTATCGTGATTCAACACGCAAATCTATGCCAGTTAGAGTTTCAATAATGCATTTTTTCAATTCGTCATAGCGCATTGGTTGTATTTGTCACTGTTGAAGATTTAGACTTCGAGAAGGTTGTTAATTGTCACTTTACTGGCGGTTGTTGGAAACCAGTCTCGGACGTACGTACACAATATCATAGCGCCGCGAGCAACAGAGATGGAAAAAGGGAGGACAACTTCGTGGCATACTTTCATCTTGGAAAAGACGACGAACTTGACTGCAGTCCCCTCTTCCATATAAAATATCGTGTATATAGAGACGAATACTGGGATAATAACTCAGAGATGAACTACTAAGTTGATTTCCACCAAGTTGAACAGCAAAGATTTCTTTGACGATTAATTTGTAAGCGAGAATTTAAGCGAGAAAGCGAATAGGGAGCAATAGTTGGCAAGCACCATGATACAATCCGGACCACTACGCTCTGGGTCTTGCACATGTGGTTTCACAGACAACAACTTTAGATAACTACGCTAGCCCGGCTCTACGGTATCAAATGGGGAAAACATGGCGATATGCACCATGTAAGCAAGGCTGATAAAGTTCAACGGAGCTGATGTGAGACCCTGCTATGTGCATTAGCTCAGGGGCGTCAGCGTTGGGATGTGGGATCTTCATGATTGCTTTCTGGTGACAGGAGCATATTGAATTAATTTTCATTAAGCATGGTCTCCGTGCTTTGCATAATATGACACGAAATATCGTCAAGGATCTGAGATGGGTAAACTTGACTACCAGAAACAGAATAGTCTTCGTCCCGATCAGGAGACGATGGGAGAGAAAATTTGTTATTTGAGGGATTACTTGTCCCCATTACACTCTATGACTTCCCGTTTTCTAAACGGGCATCTTATACATGCCGTGGATTTGGAAACTGATAACTCACATCAGATCATCTTATTATGTCAGCTCATTGGCGCCACTGATTTCTGGTGCCTCGCGAATACCATTTGATAGTTCGCCTGCGCCTGTTTCAAAATCGGGTCAAGCGCGTCTTATCATAAACTGTCCCGCGGAAATAGAACAGAAAGGTAGATGCCGTCAGTATTAAAGTCGAGCCTACCCCTAATACTTGAGTCACAATTCTGTCAAGCACTACACTTTCTACTTGTGTCTTGATTCAAGATTAAATTCAAGACACTATACTTGGTTCCTCCGTCTCCTGTAAGTTCACTTCACACTCCCTATTGCGTATTGATGGAGACCAATCTGACAATTGACCAAGACTACAGTCGGTATTGCCAATATATTATTTCCGAAAGTCAGAACATAGCAAGTGTGATTGAGATTGACGACACAGAAGTTAATGATGGAAAACGCAGGATGGTTGGAAAATGGCTGGATGCCATCAATGAGCGGCTATTCCCACAGTGACTCACTTACTGTGGGCCATTGTACCATTGATGAGAATTGGCTCGATTTGTCAAGTTGTCAAAACCCAAGGGAGTGGAACCCGTTTCCTACTCCTCCTTACCCAACAGAGCAAGC
>JAAVUH010000360.1:0-34834 GCA_014899045.1 Fusarium palustre
TGTAGCTAGTCTAATCAGAAACTTAATATTTAGTTACTAACCTTAACGCTTTAGAAGCCAGATAGGTTATTATATATAAGTTAAAGTCAGAAGAGTATCTTAAAGTATATATATCTTTAGGGAAATATTTAATCTTTAAAAAGTAATTATTATAGATATCACGCTAGAGTGTATGTGATCCTATTAAGGTATGCTTAGTAGCGGTTAGTCAAGGAGGGACTAAGAAGCGCTGCTCTATGACTTATTTGCGCTAACGGAATTCTATACTATACTATAATACCTAGACTATCAAAACGTCTTTTCTGCTATATTAGAACGGTATGAAGTTTGTATCGTTAGCTTGATATAAGTTCTTACTGAAGTGAAAATGATTAGAAAGAAGGTATATGCTGCTTCTAAAACCTATTTTATAGCCGGAAAATATCGACTGTAAAAGAAGAAAGACTATAGGTGCAACAGTATAGACGTAGCCTCTATAATATAGTTTAAAGCTTTGCCAGCTAGGGATGCAGAGATTCCTAACCCTGTCATAGAATATGATTCATCCTCCATGGCGTGGCAAACTAGTTCTTCATACAGAGTCTAGATACCTTTATTACAAGACAGCTCCAACAGTCGACAGAGCTGTGTAGAGCTCACAGGACATCGAGTGCAGGGGGATCGTTTGATCGAATGTAATTATAAGCGGGCTCAGGAAAGAAAGCGAAGAGCAGACAATCAAAGGAATCGACAGCGGGCAGAAGAACGGCAGCGACCTGAGTGCCGCCAAATACGACAACAATTCCCGGTGTATGTTCAGCCAGATCCTCTCAAGTACCTCACGTCAACCGTCGTTCAATACTTTCTTTCGATAACACCGAAAAGATAGACGTAAAGACGTCTCAGTCCACTCAAGGCCAACTTTGTTTTATTTTTCAACTGCGCCATTGCAAGTGTCGGCCTCAGTTCCCAATGCTGATCTATGCCGAGAAGAAGTCCGATAGCGACTGGGTGGTTGATCGAGGTAACAGACTAGTTTCTATAGGTATGTGGTCCAGCAGCGAAGTGATGTTTTCGTCTCATCCCCTCGCCTTGATAGAAGGGTGTGAACGTCCTCGTCACGACGGCTGCCAGGAAGGTTATGGGAACATGATCAACTGTCGCTCGCAATCCTGTACACTCGGCTTATATCCTTTGAAGTACCGTCACGACCATATGCCCCGGCATGGTTCCGTGGGCAGCGCATACTAAACTGGTTCAAATGAACACATGAGCTGCACTCAGGTTTGATCCTCCCGACAACGGTGTATTGTTGTCCTGATTGGCGAGTATGGTCGAATTTTGAAAGCCCATCAAGGCAGAGGGGCTAAAATATCTGGCACGTCGATCTCTTGAAGGCCGAGTAAAACACTCTTCTGGACATCTCAGTACTGCTATGCGTAGCAGGATCAAATGGCGACAAGTCCTGTATCTGTACCGAATCGAACTTGTGTTGGTCTTGCAAGCAGCGTTACTTCCTTGTCGGTCAATAATACTCAGTGACGACACGGTAAGCGACCTCCAGTAATTGCGGCCTTCTTGCGTTCGTGACGAAACTGCTAGTCGGGTTCGTTCTACACCTCGCTGTACGTGCTTCGGCAACAACACTCGGCAACATGCTCTCTTGTAGTCAACTTTCTTGGCCTATTCCTAGCAACCGATTCCGCCGGAATTGCATGAAAAGGAAAAATGAAAGAAGCAACATGGATCTTCTATCTAGGATGGAAGAAGCAAGGTCTTATATAGCCCAGCTACACTTACAGAAGGTCCTTTAGTTTAGCTTCTGCCTTATCCAAAGGCAGCTTGCCTTTAAGGAATAATAACAAACATCTAAACAACTAACAAGCTCGCATAGGCAGCAGGTCTGTCTAACAGCATTGGTATGAGATGTCGGAACTTGTGTTGGCTTTCTAGCCCTGGCCTTTCGACACTAAATTGGTAATTCGGACGCGTTGAAGGTTTCTTTCCATTACTATGAGGTATTACATGCGCTAGCAATCCAATATATCCACGCAAGTGTCATAGGACGTTGGGCCTGATAAGGATGATCGATGTACTGGTCATAGTAGTGGTGAGGGTTGTACGCTGGAATAGCCGGTTAAGGCAGCCTACATCATCCTTGCAATTCCCGGTGACCAGACTGGGATAGTTGCCTTCAGGTTGAGACCTTGAGAATAGTGCAGGCCGTTGGATGACAGACTATGACTGCATCGCAAGCAGGCGAAGCCAGTGGGCCGACCATTGAGTTGGCAGTCAGCAAGATGGAAACGTATAGGAACATGTGACTTTCAGTTGTTTGCTTCCCAACGCTTGGGACATCGCTACAAGATCCCGGGCCTGATCAAGTTGGGCAGATAATGGGCGACCCTGTATAGCAGGCTTAACTTTAATGTCGGCCGAGTATGTACTAAGCCGAAGGGGAAACATCATAATAAGGCGCAATCGCCATGCGACAAATGGCATGTCTTTAGCCATGCCTAGCACGTTTGAAGTACCCGTCATAAAGGTGAAATGACCTGGGACGGGGACACTTGGCAGACCGAAGTGGCGAAGGGTCCCAGTGCTGAAGCAAAAAGGATTATCATCCTGGTGGCTCTTGAGGCTGATATATCAACACCCAGAGGGCCTTAAATGTTGAGTCAACAATGTGAGTTTGTGCTCAAATGCACGAGGTCGTGAGGTTAATCGTCTGGGCCACCGTGAATCGAACGATCATGCGTGTAACAGCCATCCGACTGTTGCTTCCGTGCGAGCAAGGCGTAGAAGGGGGTATTGTGCCAACCTTGTCGTTGAAGTGGTTTTTGGTATTGGAAGAGCGGCTCCATCCTTGTACAAACGATTGACTCCCAGAATGTGGTTATTGGAATTGGCTGGAAAATGCCCTTTGTACGCGGTATGTATCTCAGCTATTACATTGCCTCAAGGGCGCTCGTAGGTGGTTTGCGGGGTTTCAGAGCAGGTGTTTTTAGAGACTCGAAGTCGAAACAACAGCTACATAGCCACGAGGTAAGCGTCTTGACAAGATTGATAAATACTGAAGCCGCGGCTTTGATTCGCTGTGTATTAATTAGCATTGAGCTGAAGATTTCGATGGGTGCAGAAGGGCACGTACCTTGCACAAGCTTCTCTATCTGACGATATAAGTCAATCATACCATCGCCCTCGATGTCAACAAGAGCTTAGTTCGACAGACAATGAGACGAAGCTCTGCCGTGTCATCAGAATGTGAAGCCGCGTCGAAACCTTCTGCCATCACTTGTGGTGCGGGAATAGAAGAATGGGAGACTCAAGTGAGTCGTTGTGATGCCCAAGAGACGGTGAAGGTTGCACCATTGAGGAAGAGGAGACCGTCACTGGAGCTCGGACGTAGGAGCCAGGTTGAGTTGTAGTTGAAGATTGGTGGGAAGGGGAAGAGGTTCTGCTGCCCGGTGATTGAACTGTGTGAGATAAAGAGCTTATGTAGCTTGTGCACAAGTTCGACTTTGGCTGATGATTTCTAGTCCTCTGATTGACCGAAGCCTCAGCCTTGCTCGAACGATCGTGGATGATGGTGTCCGAGACGGCGATTGCAATTGAGCGGATCGAGCGACCATTCGTAGGTCCACCCTCATTTTCGAGTCAATGGACCAGAGAAAGATGAACACGATGATTGACTTCAACGGAGAAGTAACGAATCTCATACGTGATAGAGGATACTTCGAGGATGTCGGCGTAGGTGGCAACAGAACCGAATATATGTGACATTGACAGGTGTCATTATAATCGAAGTTCGCCAGAATGACGCCTCCGATATCCGGTGCATTGCTGATATGTACCTATTCTGTTAAATTGATTGACTATAAAAGAAACAGACGCTTTATGAGGGCGAGGCTAAATGCTTGCCTGTCCCGCGGCAGAATTGAGTGAGAGGCCTGAGGGTGCTGTAGTGTGCCGAACTTGTTGACTATTGCCTGTGGCATAAACCCGCATCCGACACGACATAACAAGGCCGACGAGATACTGTTTGGACTGACAAAAGAACATCGATAGTGTGAGTGCCCGTCACCACTTTTTGGTGCGGGATAGGTCTTGTCAGGAGATGCGTTTTAAGCCTAAGCTATTGACACCATTCGAACATAACGGTGGATGCTCTATGGCAAGAAATCGAACGACCACATTTGGGAGTTTTTGGTGACAAGACGGATTACTACTGGTAAAGGTGCGATCGCCAGAAGGTGCAAGGCTGCGTCGACAATGCGCTAATGAGGACATCGTGGAATGTTCAGCCTGCGTGGGAGGAAATTGTGTCGCGAACAGTATTGGCCAACAGTTCGGAGGATAAGTCGATAGCTCTACCCGTAAAGGTATCAACAGGTATCGAAAGCGGTTGGGCCGTGAAACATTTCAAGAGCTCGGCGGCATGAGGTCGATTAGTGGCAAGGATTCTTTGAAGGGCGTGAGGTATAAGTCGATGGGACCGTCCGTGTCGTTTTGAAACGATATTGCAAACGAAGAAACCGTTGGAAGAGTTCGAGTAGCCGAAGAGGATGATGTGTATCTCGGGAGTTGGATTAAGGGAGTCGGGCGGAAAGCAACGTCAACTTCGGCCGTGTTGAGCTTCGGCAGTGTCATATTTCGTAGATGTTAAGCTTCAGCGAACTTAGGGTTTAACTATGTCAAAATTTGTTATGAACGTGGCGTTAAGTATCGGAGAGGGTGCACATGGACTTACAAGAACAAGTTGGACAGATAGCAGAAATTTGTGCCGCAAGACTCGCGTCGTGATTAGATGAACAGACCATGCGCGTCACCAGATGTTGCCGTGTGAATGCTGGGATCAACGTTCGTCACGGAAGTCGGTCATTTTGTGTAGGCACTTGAAGTCTTGATGCTGAAGAAGAACATGATGAGGTCGTTATTAAATCGCGAATGACAACTATTGAGAGCGTCCGTTTGAAGAAACGTTTTTCCATAGCGTCGAGATGCACGGAAGAAGTTGTCAAATGGAAATGTCGATAGCAAAAGATCAATAATTACACGATGCTCTGTTCCCGTCTTAGTGACGTAACTGTTATCTTATCTTATGGTAGCTTATCGGGTCAGATTGATCTTTATCTTTTCACCCAAACTCAAGTCTACTTGTCGGACGCAAGGATAATAGCAAAGATTTCACGAAACCTGGTAGTAGGCCGCGGAACGTAGTAGTCTACACATCTTCCAGAAATCCGGATCTGGTTGGCCTTGCGGAATGTATTATCAAAGACCAGAGTTTCAAGGTTTAGAAGCAGTTTGACCTTGTTGAAGAGTGTGAAGAAGGATCGATTCTTGAGATGCGTTGAGAATCTGTTAGCTACAGCCAATTAACGCGGGGTTGGCTGCCGGTCTGGTGGGGCTCGCGTTTTTATAGCCAATCAGCTCGGGGTTGGTCGCCGGCTTTAGCGACCAACCATATTTTAATTGGCTCGCTAATTATATCCCCTGGAGCTAGTCTTTAGGGTATGCATTCTCTCAGCGCGCGCGACAGGACTGATTGATGCGACACTGCCAGCTCCACCAATAACCCGACTTCGATGAGGGTGCGTATGTGAATTAAGCTGGAGAAGATTATGAGTTTCAGGATTGACATCAAGTACCTTGACTTTTATGTTGTTCTGGAGTACTCCAACACTTCCACAGGCGGAGAAGGCTGTTTCTCAGAGAAGGGTAATTGTGGCGGACTTGAAGTCGCATGAGGGGCTAACACACGACCGATTTCTGTGTGACTGGCTGATGATTTCGTGAGCTAGAGTGAGACCAAATAAAAATTGCTGGCCATGCTGAGTCGAGATTATTCAAAATTTGGATTTATTAAATTGCCATATCACGGAATGGCGCCAATCAAGGAGTGTGTTTGTGTTCGTTGTCCTCTATGGATTCCACTCCATAGGATTCAGTTCTTGCGGTGGATGGATTGAGCCAAGATGAGGTCACACAGAATGTGCAGTGCTTCTTAGCTGCAGTCCTATGGTGACAAGTTAGACGTAATCCAAGGCGGTGGGAACAATATTCCGGCTGTCGAATGACTTGACAATCGTCCACTACTCGAGTCCATTAGGAAATCGCAAACTCACTCGCTCAATTACGACAGCTAGATAATGCGCATCCAGAGCTAGTCATGCTGGTAGTACCAAGACTGCCAATACCAGTTATCTACGAGTCAAGATTTATTATGGCTCTTACATAGGTCTCATTGACCAATTGTGCGATCGCGAAATGTCAATCAAAGTGACAAATCTGACAAGATGCTAACTCAACCGTGCAACGGCTTCTTGTGATATCAACTTCTTGCAAATCATTTCTCTTGACCACCAATCGCCCCCAACAGTCGTCACCTAAGCTCTTCTTGGAAGAATCAGTACACTGTCATCTACACACCCAGACGAGGCCTAGGGCACGGCAGATATTCACCAGAGTCTAGAGTGACGTTAAATTTAGCGACTGACGATGCCAAACTTGTGCTCTGAAGGTGTAGGTGACGTAATTGAGAGCATGGTCGGTATCGAGAGCCCGCTACGTAAGACGAATCCTTGCTATCAAGACCATTCTTTATCCACTCTGCGGTTAGAACGGTATACCGGGCTGGGTATGTGACCTCAATTGAAGCTAGTTGGGTACATGGCCGGCGTGCTTATCGCCGAGACACGCGTGCAAAGCTTGTCTCCTCGCTTGATTTTGTGTTCTGAACCATGACTCTGCAAGGTCGCCACCCGAGAGTCCCAATGCGTCTGTCAACAAATTGTCGTCGTATATTTAGGCAACCATGCTTCTAATTGGAATTCTGCTATCGCCTTCTAGCGATCAACCTTAAGGCCGTTCTTACTGGAATAGGTTGGAGGGCCCTTCTGAGATTTGGAGATCTACGAAGCTCATACAGTGGACCTCCATGGTTTGACCCCAAGCCTGAACACTTTGTTCCCTTGTAACAACTTAGTAACTACTGCCAAGGTTCCAGAGTTGACAAGTGCTAGCACTGGTTATAGGCTAGGTAATGTGACAAGGCAAACTTGAATGGTAGGCAAGAGCTCTAAAAAGATAGAGACCCGAAGTCAGCTCTCCCCTTGAAAAAGCTTTGCTTGTCACGAATTGCTGGCCGAGTTGTGCTAGCGGGTCTTTACCGCGGTACTAAGATTTCTCGGGTTAGGCTGCATACTCTCGGGTTAGTCTGCATATTTATGCATATAGTAAAAACGAATATCTCACGTCTTGCTTTCCTAGTCCGTACAAGATATTGCTACATATCTACCGTATCTGTCATCGCGTGACCCCAAAAGATAATCGCTAACCTCAGACCCAGCTTCTTTACCGTCCACCTCAAGATGTACTCAGAGATACCCTTTGCATATAACATCCAATCTTTCGCCAATATCCTTCTGTAGCCGTCTCGCCTTGTCAACATTTGCCTTCCAACTATCCATGTCATCCTCACTGGTCGCCTTGCTTATCTTGTCCTCGCTTGTATATACATTGGTAAACATGGCGCTATGGAAAAACTCCCTGTTGTACCGCTCTCTATCCCGCACCCTCAAGAGGACCAGCGCGGCATTATTGGCAAGCGGTATCATGGACTGTGTCTCGTCATCGTCTGTAAGCTCGTCCATCTTGTCGAGAAGGGCGCAGATCATTTCGTCAGGCAAGTCGTTAAACTTGGCTCCAATAAAGTTGTATAGGGATTGGTGGCGGTTTTGTTGCAAGTAGATCAGGTTTTGAAGAGTGCAGACGTTCCCTGCATCCACGTTAGTTCAAATTCCGCAGGTAAAGCTACCAGTTAGATAATGGATTGGGATGGACTGACTTTTGAAATCGTCATTTGGGGCTACATCCGAATGTACTTTGGGATTGTCGGATGGGAAGAAGGTGTCATATGTTGCCCAGAAGATGAGACAGGAGACGATGACAATGATAATACGTACAGTTGAGGCTGAGCCCATGGTTGCCACTTAAGTGATGTTGAATATCTATTGCTACGAATCACGTCGAAAGTGTTAATCATTTGAGAGAGTAAGTTCGGACGCTGTCGTGAGGCGTCACATGAGTTAACTCTTATCTACGCCACTTATGCACTCACCCTGTTTTGCATGGATACATGTCATGAAGTTATTGACCGCCTGTTCCTCTTTGTTCCACCCTTTATTCGTAGTAAAGGGAGAGACCAAAGACTTGAAGAACTATCCTTCACTTACTCACTGCATGTGTTCTGATCAAAGAAGTGGTTTGGGCGTTCTTTGTTCAATAGCTCATTGTCTAAAGGCCATGTGAAATGACACAAAGTTTGTGTATTAGGCAAAGCGGGCCAAGTTTATTCACTAAAACAAAGCTCATTAAAGTTCCTTCCGGCTTGACCTTGCCAACTGTGACAGAGTCAGTATCAGAGCTTTACGGAGCATGTCTAAACAATACCCAATCATGAAACGTTTTACTCGACGTAGATAGGCTAATACTATTACAGAGCCTTAAGATACATCTCCATAGATACATTATTATCTCTTGCTATGGCGTATTGCTGAAAGGGTCATATATCATTCACTGCATTCGCTTTTTACTGTCATAGGTAGTCCCTCTCGCCTCGTCTTTCTGATCTCTTCCGTCTCGACCGTTCGTGATACCTGCAGCACTAAAGCTATATTCAATTAGTATCACTTGTAACTCGTAATAAAATGGCAACTTGAAGTATATACTCACCCTGCAATGATCCCATCTATCTCACCTTTATGAGCCTGCTCCCTGCTCACCCAGTCCATCACTTCATTGACACCCATTTCTCTCAGTCTACCATTCCACACCCACAAGTTGTCTTGTTCGTTCCTGGTGATCATTCTTGCAGCAACAGCCAGCCTGCGACAAACAAACCTAACAAGCTCTTTGAACGGAGTCGCCAGGAGACCGTAGTGCTTGGCTAGGCTTTTTTGCATGAAGCATACTTTTGCAAGCGTGCTTAAGCTTCCTTTTTGAGAGAGAAAGCTGTCAACGTTGTCTGGGTTTATGTTGTTTTGTTTGCACAGATAGGATACTAATCGTGCTTTGGTTTCGGTACACCATCGTATTCTCAAGCGGTGGCGGTCTCTTCGCTTGGTGTAGTAGTATGCCATCTTGACGCCGCATATCATGTCTTCGTTGTTTTTGCCTTCGCACATTGTGGCAGTGGTGGTGTGATATGAAAGGTAAGGTTTGTTGTGGATAGGACCTGCTCTGAAGTACGGATGATAGGTATATGAAATTTTACTTGCTTATTTTAAAGCGTGTAGGTTTGTAATGATACCCCAGTTGGTTTCTTTGTTGAATGGTAGCTGAAGTAATATTCTTTCATTACAGGACGTTAGACCCATCATATAAAGAAACATACCTTTCATAAACATGCGGATACGTGCTCACCAATTGTCATTGAGCGTTATCTCAATTATTTGTGAATTTTCACATCTTTCATGGTTGGTTAGTTTGCCTCTTTGTTCATCTCCCAGTACAAGGCCTCTTTGAAAGGCGTGGCATCATATGTCAAAATGATGTCTCACAACTTCAAAGCTACTATAGTGACAAACAGATACCAATTTACAGAACAAGGTCTTTAACGTCTTATGCCACAGATAAGCAGGCGGTGACTCGACCTATTCGGTCATAGATGCAGTTCTACCTTATCGTTTAGTAGCTAACTTAATAGTGAGTCAATTGAGGGTGTAGAAGATCGCAGATCAGCCTGTGGCCTTCATATTGGAGATGAGAAGGACGTCATATCCATACAGCAAATATGATACAGAAATATTCTTCATAAGCCTACTAGATAGTCGTCACTTTTCACTACCTACCTTTAAGAAAAATTCCCAACAGTTAAAACATCAAGAGATCTATCAAGAAATGATCTTTCTTTTCACAAGACACTATAGCTTTGTGGTAATATGGATCATATCCTCGATTGTAGATTATCGCAGTCAGTCGCCTAGTCTAGCTAGTGCATGACTTAAAGCTTCCAAGAACTGAGGATCTTGTAAATCATCACCCTGTATAGCCCCATTCCCTCGCTGTGGAGGCTTGTTCTTGTTCTTCTTCCTCTCTGCACGATCGATATTCTTCAACGCGCGCGTCACCCACCCACTACCATTTGTAGAAGCGTTCCTGGGCTCTGTGGAAGTAGAGCTGGATAGAAGGGGCCCAGGTCTCGGTGGCAACGAGGTAAACGGACGTCGACCAGGTGGCATTGAACTTGTCGCAAATGGCGATATTCGATCAAGCCGGGGGGAGGATAATAAATCGCTGAGTGTACCATCTGGCGATACAAAGGTATAAGCGTCAAGAGATCTGACATTGGCACCGGGCTCGGCCGTTATTTCTGAACCATTCAAACTACCCGGCACACGTCGCATGCTGGGGCCTGTGCCATGTGTATCTATTGCAAAGTTCAGCACCGGACAATCAGCGCCGGAATGATCTGATGTCGAGCACGTAAGACAGGCTATTTGGGGACAATCAAGAATCTCGTGGCCACTGGCCTTGCAGCCATCGCATCTGAGTGTCTCGTGATTGGAGAACAGAGGAGCTGGAGTCTCGACAATGTTAGAGAAGATACCGTTTGGTTGATCGCGGTCTGCCCCATCTAAGTCTTCTGTAACGTCAGTAGGTCTCTCCGACAGAATAGATGCAGAGTCCTCTACGTTGTCGCTCTGTACTTGTGGCGCTGTATTTTGATAAGTATTAATAGTGTGTAATTTGAACTGAACACATACCATCTTGATTATCGTTTCTCTCTTCAAGCGCATCTATCCATACTGGAATATACTGCTTCAAATGTGTGTGAATAAAAGTACTGAAGCTCTTCGCCGTCATATCCCATTTTTCATTCCACGAATCCTGGTCCCGCTGTGCTTCTCGGAGAGGCGTCAATCTCGCAGCGTGTTCTAAGGTGACGCGATCAAGGAGTCCCAGATTCTTCTCCCGCAGCTCACTTGCTTTAGGATCTTGAGATGCGTAACGCTGGATCATGCGCAGCTTGAGCTTCCATGTGTTGTTGAGAGGAGGTACTACATGGGGGCGAGATGATCGGCGTTTTTGTTGAGGTGAGTATATCCGGCTCCCAGTGTCACCCAGCGACTTCGTCCTTGCTCTCGTAGTGGGTGTCATCTTTCGACAGTCAAGAGTCGTACTTCAGTAGAGATGTTGATTTAATGTAAGCTAGGATATTGTAATGCCTCCTCTTTTATCTTTGCTGACATTGTCGGCGACATGGTGTAAATCCTGAGAAAAATGAAAAGATGGACTGTCGGTGTTCCTCTTCTTTGACTCCGAAATGAAGGCGCGCGGCGCTGAAAGTGAGAAAAAGCAACAAAGACGAATTCCGACGTTGATCAACCTACATGTCACTTTCCAGCTCATATTTGTTACATATCATATTCGACAACATCAAACCAAAGCACGTGACTTTCGCTTTAACTCATTTTTCTGACGTATGCCGTCCTTCCTTTATTATCTGGTATCTAGCGCATCACCCTACCTATTTATGCGCCATCTCTGTCGTCAAACTCATTGCTGCCGTCGCTCATCGAAAATACCAGCGAAATTCTCAGCGAAATCATGGGAAGCTTCATCAACTCGCGTCGCACTGGCAAAGATGATGACGCATCAGTAGCGTCGCATTCATCCTGGCGATCCAGAGATTGTGATGACGCTTCTTCTGTTTCTTCCAGATCTTCGAGGCGGCGGAACTGGTCATCATTCACAAAAGAACACCCTCAGCCCGGTATGGATAACCTTTGCTGAATAAGAGTAATATACTGATGGTTCCCAGAGCGATTGCCTGCGACAACTCGTCGAAATCCTTCCCACTTTGACCAAAGATCTGGCTCGGCTTCGACAGCCGAGGGTCCTACAAATCATAATCCTATTCCTCATCCGACTCAGACTGTACTGTCACAACCTCGACTTCGTCAATATACACCAAACCTTGAGTCGTCGAAAAGTATGGGACGAAAAGTTCAATCATCCATAGTTGAGCCTCAACAAAAACATCCAATACCATCAGAGTCGCGTGACGAAGGAACAAGTCAACCTCACGACCGGAAAACAACCCAACCAGACAACCATCAAAGTGCCAGACGTGTCAAGTTTGCGGTTAATCTTTACAACGAAACTGACGACCATCATCCACCCGAAGAGCCTTCGGTCGATATCCAAGACAAAAAGGACTCTTCAAATGGGATACTATGGCATATGTGCTTTATTCCCAGGGTCATCTCTAATTGCCTCTGTTTCACTACTCGAGCCTTGTTAGCAAAGCGAAAGATGGTCCTATTCTTGGTCATTATCAGCTTTATCAGCACCAGCCTTCTAAAACTATACGACCTTTGCTCATCTGTCAAACTGCCTGTCCTCGTCGCCGCCTTGATCTCCCCCTTCATTTCTGCTCCGCCGCCTCCTGAAGATACACCGATCATCTTCGAGGTTCCGACCATCGGCGGCGTCCTGGAGCGCCTCCACAGACAAAAGATTACCATCCGTCGCGCTATCTGGACAATTAATCGCATCACCGAATCAAGCTCCTTAATAGACAGCCAGTCAATATTAGACGACGTCAACGAGAGTCTGAAGCTTTTTGGGAGCACCATCAAGCTTTACAACAATTGCCATCGGGACTGGGGCAATTCCATCTTGATATATCGCAATCACGCCTTGACGCTTAACAGAACAGTGTATTCACGCCTAGAGAGTGACAATCAACAAGGCGGCTTACATGCGTACAATTGGCAGTTTTGGAAGCATACAGACTTGGCTTCCACATCCCTCGTAAACAGCATGGAGACACAACAGCTACTTAGCCACCACCTCCATAAGCTGGAAGAAGCGGAAAGATGTTTCAACAACGTCAAAGCTCGACTCGAGAGTACTCAGAGCCTTCTCAAATCCGCTAAAGCGAAAGGCGAAGGACATGCCGCTTCCAGTCTATCTGCTCGAGTTTCATGGGGTGACGTGGGGAAGCAGCTAGAGGTATCACTGATAGTCATTGGGTCTGGAACGGTGTACCTGTGACGGCACATTCAGGTTCTGCTGGCGCAGATGGACAGTCTACAAGAGAGTTTGGAGTAGCTTAAGAGTCTGCAGCAGGGTGTGCATGAGAATGAGGGAGAGCATGATGTGGATATCAGGCGGAAAGCACTGGATAGTTGGATTTTGGCCAAGGTTGCGGATGTGATACGAGATGCCAATAGTGCCTGAAGTACATGAGTTGTTCTCAGTGTTTGTGGATTCTTGGGAGATTACTTTATCGGGTACATAGTGTATGAAGATGTTTCGAATCCAGTCCCGTCCGGATCGAGTCCCACATCTTGAATCCGTTTCAATGTGGCTCTTGAATGAAACATACACAGATACTTGCGCTAACTTCTGACAGACAAGGTCATGGTTATCGGAACAATTAGTGGAATAATTTCGTATTGTGCTTTGACATGTTTCACCTCTATTTGGAATAGTGTCTTGAGCTATTCCTCATAAAGCTTCTCTTTGTCCGATAATTCCGACTAATCCTTGTCCGGGGGCCTGATCAAGACGAGCTGCTAGCTCCGTTTTGTACTAGGGCATTAATTCGCGAGATTCAGTGGAATCAATAGCAAGCTGGTTCAGCTCATCAGTTGACAGAGATGATCTCTACCGGGTAGGGCAACTAGTCTGGGAGTTCAGTGTTGGAGTTTGAAGTTTAACAAACCACCAAACCCATCAACTCATGAAGCTGGGCAGCGGAAAATGGCTTTTTCAAGTGGTGCTTCCAGCAAGCCATTCTCTGCATCGTAATTGACTCGGCCGACCGTTGCACAATGACATACGTTAATTCATTAGTCCAGTTATTATTAACCACTTTCGTGTTGTTTGTTTCAGCCACATTTTGACAAACAACTTGACAAACAAACCATCTCATCGCATCACTGGCCTCGGGTACACACAGTACCAGCCACTGCACAGCAATTTCCAGCTGTTAACATGTCGACAAGACTCAGCATGTCTCACATTATTAATTTCATCTTTTCACTCCTGGTCTCCTGGCCTCCTGTCTCAAGCCCGACCCAATATGCTTGATCACAAACAACTCTCATCACCATCCCTTCAACCACCTGCTTCTGCGCCACTGTCATCAAATACCCATTGGCCAGGGTCAAGACGCCGTTCCGCTTCCGATTTGTCCCCTACCCTACTTGCATCGCCTCTACCACCAAAATACAAACGTCTTGACTTCAAGGTCCAGTCGTGGCCTAACACATTGCAACAACTCCGGATATTTTTCCGGCACGATAGCGATAAAAGCAAGAACAATGAGCAGCGTAAACCGATTGCGCTTTTGATCAGCAATGGGGAGGTGAAGCGACTTTCTCATCGCAGCTCCTTGCACGCCTCGCCTCAATACACAATTCCAGAGATTATCCCCTTGATCGATAGCGGTGGCCAAGACACCGACGAGTCAAGCGACTGCCAAGATACCGATGAATCAAGTGATGGCCACGACACCGATCATAACGATAATAAAGATGATACCGACAACCAACCAGCGACCCAACCGCCTTCTTCCCAATCGTATACGCTCCTCTGCCGCCAATACGCAACACCAACTATTATCGCAACCTTGCTCTTTATCCTCTGTTTGTCACTCCCTCCATCAATCGCCTTCCTTCCGATTCACCAGCCGATCGTGTCCCTCGCCAAAATGTTGGACTTACGACTTGAACAATCGACACTCGACATTCAAGAAATGCAATTATACAGCCGTCGTCTCACAATAGCCTGTCAGGACCTTATACCTGGGCACGCGCATACAAAGACCAAGTTCCAGGACACGGTGAGCTCTGGGATCGTGAACTTTGGACGACCGATGATAAGGGAGAAGAGGCATTTAGGTACGTCGGTGCAGATAAGGAGGACATGCGTCATCTCGAGTCACTCTGTATCGGTCAGATACACAGTGATCTTAAAGACACTGTTAAACAACTCCGTCATGTCAAGAGCGATCTCGATGATTTTGGCGCGTTATTTCTCTCCCTGCTTCTCCAAGAGCTCGTTGACGGTCTGGGTTCTGTGCAGTATGCGTATGCAAATATGGACAACCTTCACTCTGAGACGATCATCCTGTACCTCTCAACTCTGCAGAAGATGCGACAGGACGAGAGGCTTATTACAACGCAGGTCCCCAATGTTGAGTCCGATCACAGCGGACTGCCCAAGAGCGCACATGCATACAAGCGTCGCAATCCAAACAGCTGGACCACCAAGCATACCGTTGAGATGTATAATGCTACAGTGATAGATTCCGTTGCCGAGATAGCAAAAGACTTAGTCGGAGTCATTGAAAGTATTCGAAAGATTGAAGGATTGGTACCAAGGTTGAAGCAGGAGGTGATCGAAAAGGGGGGCCCGGAAAAACAGTACGGGTCTTTGGACACGACGACTCTACCGCAGGTACGGAGATCGCTGCAGCTGTTTCACCTCGAGTTAGAGCGTCATCATGATCAACTGCAGCGTCTAGATGTCTTACTCGAACAGACTTTATGGATGAGAGGCCATGGCCAGAAAGAATCTTCAGTCTGGGGGGATCTTAGTCTAGAGGAGCTGTATGTCGTTGCAAGTGGTGCTATTGACAGGCAGAGCTTGGCGAGAGGATACCAGGGGTGGTCGAAAAGACTCTGGCCTTATATCGCTAGAATTCTCCATCGTCATGTGACGATCGTTGCACCTAGACTAGATGTCCAGCGCCACGAGCTTGAGTATGGATGTCGAAGATATGGGAGAAATCAGCGAACGGGAGAGAGATGATATAGGGATGAATAAATTTGGATGTTGATATTATTTTGATGAATATATGTAATAATCTGCTTCTGTTGAAAGGTTATTCAAATATTGTAGATAACACGGTGATACAGACAAAAGCAAATAGGTAACCACCGACTTCTTTTGTCAAGAGCGGTGGTTCAATCAGCGGCCACTACAGCATGAGGCTGTGCGGAGTTCGGTTCGGTTCGTTTCAGCGCGTGGTTTGTCGCGGAGAGCGACAAGGTATGGATTGATCTGAAATGGCTTCTTTCATGCGGCTTATGAAAGTTCAAACGATAGAACTTTCCCTGGTTTGCTTCAACTCAATCCAGAACAATAAGCAATAAAGCGAGCAAGCAAACAGGCTAAAAGAAACAAGAAATAATTCCAAGTATCCCTCTTTCTTCTGCAGTAGCACTCATCCTGAGATACCATGATATTTCAGATTAGCGGACCAAACATGTCCCATTGTTCATGCACTCAATTAGACAAACCTTTCGGCACCACCACGCTAATGCAGGCACTTTAGCATCAAATAGTAGGGTTGGAGTGATTGGTTGAGATAAAGAAAACCAACCACTTTACGCATGCCTGCAAGTTCTTCGTCTACGTTACCTTTACGTATCTAGAGATGAGGCTGAGACTAGTCTGTAGAAATAAACCCATGCTGCAGAAGAACAAGACACCATTCATGCAGACTCTCAGACTTTTCTCTTAAACAGAGAGTGTCACCAGTACAGACCATCATCTTTGTATTGTGAACTTTTCTCCTTTAATGTAAATAAGGTACCTAATGCTACTGAGGTTTAGAAAAGTATAAATAATATCTCTTGCGCATCTCTCTTCTGTCCTTCTCTTTTCTCCCTCTTGACCATTCCTTCAGGTAAGGGATGGCACTGCTTAATGCAGGACTACACTCTTCCCCAGAGTGTTGACTCTTGATGGGTCAATTTCTATCCTTAATGGATAACAAGAACTGCTGGTCAGTTCTATCTTTAATAGACACGTAGAACCGCTGGTAGGTTCTGTCCTTAATGGACACTTGGGACTGCCGGTCAGTCTCTTCCTTAATGGATAAGTAGAACTGCCGGCCAGTTCTATCTTTAATAGGAATATGAAACTGCTGGTCAGTCTTATATTCAATGACTACTAGTAACTACTCATTCGGTCTATCCTTAACTGATATAAAAAGGCTGGAAGGTTCTGTCCTTGATGGACATTCAGTAGGTCGACAGTAATTTGTTGACTTACCATTGATAGAACCTGGCCCCCAGTGAGTGTCGAGTCTACCAGAGAGCTCTGAAGGGTGCCCTTTTGGCTAAACAACGAATTGCTTCTTGAGTCTTCAACACAATTCGGCTTCTTACCATTCCCATAAATTGGTAGATCACGGATCCAGGGGCCTTTGGATATGGCATGTGAGTGAAGTCGCCACGGCCTTTCGATGGTTACACAAGACGTAGTACCTCTTTGTCTAAGAACACTAAATAAACACTATATATCTCGCTGTAAAAGCTATTTCTAGCCAGAAGACGTTCTCAATATCTCCCACTTGTGAATCCATGAATAGCCCATTTATTATCGCCCTCTGGCCGTTGGATAATCCCAGGTTGATGAGTCGGTGCCCCGTGGTCGAGCCGTCCTTCCTGCACAAGAGCGAGGTCACGGCCATAATCTCTATCACAGTGTCCCTCGATGACCCAGAGCAACGACTCTTTTGTCTTTGTCATCAAGCTCCCAATCAACTCCGTGAGTATCCATCCCCTATTCGATTGCCGGACATGTTCATAGGGATTATCATCTGCTTCTGCCTCTGCGCAAGCTAGACAGTCTCGCTGCTCATTCTCTTGTACGAGGAGACAATCTTGTTCTCACTGGTTAATGTTGTCAATCCAGACCACCAAATAAATCACGCGCTTGCCAGTGGTTTCGAGCGGTTGCCGGATCTAGCTCCTCTTCAAGGCGTCGACAGGACCGTCGAATCCGCCTCAATCACCGTGTCCGCCTCTGCCACCACCCTCGTCCTTATCCTCGTAGCTGTTCCCAGCCTGATCCCGGCCTGTTTGGTCTCCTCGTGGTTTGCCTCTGTTGTTATTCTGGCGCGTGTCTGCATTCGTTGTTTCGCCCATGGCACTGATGATGAACTCGTAGTCGAAGTTGGAATTCATTTTTTACGTGTTCGGGACGCTACTATAGTACTAATTAAATATCTTATTGGGTGTGCGTCAACCAGTTGCTCGACTGCGGATCTGAATTTGTCCAATCTGATGTACTCGAGCATGATTGAATCCGGGTAGTCGTTCCAGGTAAACCTTGTCCCCGTGGTGTTGTAACTGTACCGCTTCATCGGCGTCTCTGACAGCATTTCTATGATCGTGGCCTGATCGGGTATTAGACTGACGCCCTGGGTCTTGCACACGTATATCCTCGAAATTATGGCCCGTTTCGCGAACCTCATTAGTCCCTTGGATGACCCCAGGTCCGTTCTCATCTTCATGTCTATGTGCGTGTGGTTATTCGTGCTGAGGTAAAGGAAAACCTGGCACTCTCCCCAAAAACTGTTGGAAGCAAATCAGGTTATAGCTCTCCTAGAGTAAATAAATTGGACTCTTTATTCGAATGCCGCAGAAGGATGACGAGATCCGCGTTAGTGTCTTGTAGTGATCACAGAGCAACCCACCCATAGTGAAGCTGGCTTCACAATCTCGATTTATCTTATGTTTGAAGAGCGCGGCTCTTGAGGGATGGACAACGATTTCACTGTATCATTTCTTTCTTATCATAGGAGTAACATATCAGTATGTAATGATTAGAGCTTCGATTTCAATCGCCCACAAAGCGACAGACAATTCTTGTAAGCCGTAGGGAAGCCACCGAGCGAAGTACGCTACAATTCAACATGTTTACAAAGCCGTTTTATTCTTCATAGAAATCATCATCAGAGATCGCTCTAGACAACTTGTGTCTATTAAGAAGCATCAACCCATCCTCCCCGCTCCCCCCAGGAGCTCCAATACCAGGCAGCTATCCTTGTCCGATATAGTCTCGGCAAGCCCATCTTTCCTCCCTTCTAATATAGCCCTCCTGTATTTAGAAAAAGCCTCCCCCCGTCTCTTCAACTCTTGAAAGTCAGCTGTTTGTGGCACTGGAACCTCAAATTTCCCCAAGCGAAGTAGTATCTCAGCTCTAGTAGCATAATCCACGACGTCGTTACGACGAATCTCCCTGAAAAGATCTAGAAGACCGAACAGCCGTGTATTCAAATCTGCAGCTTAGCTTTCGGCGATGGCCTGCTGAAGGTCGGCTATGTTAGAAATTTCTGTGATTGCCATACCTCTTTCCCGGCTGAGCTGACTGGGAGCGTTAGAGGCCACAACGTTTTGGCGCCAAGCTTCAACAGCAGAGGCGCAAGGCTGTGAAAAATGAGGAGGAATGGGAGCAGCAGAGGACGCTGAAGAAGAAGCAGAAATGTGATGTTGACTCCTTGTAGTGAGAGCGTCAGATTCATGCCAAATTGGCTGGAAACTGGACACAGACGAAGCAGGTGTTGAAAGGCCCATGAGATGTCGACGGTGAGACTCACGAGGTCGTGTGCGCAAAGATCTGTGTGACCCCACCTCGTCCGAATTATGCTCATGGACGAATGTTGGAGCCAAAGTTGACGCACTCTGGGTCGGACTCGGCGGGTGTGTAGGGATGTAGGTTGGAGCCAGTTCGGACAGGACAGAAGATGAGGGTGGCGTTGAGGTGAAGGAACGGGGGACCCGTTGGTGATTAGCTACATCAAGACAGGCAAAAGAGTTCGCTAAAGAACCATCGTCGCGACCCGTGACAGAGGCATCGATCTCCCTTCCAATAGTTTCAGACTGTTTCCTCGGCGCAGCGACTTCACCGTCCCAATCAGGGCGCAACCACATCTCGGTATACGGTGGCCACTCTGCCGTAAACTGGTTATCAATTCTGATAATCCCCTTATCGACGAGTAGTTTAAACAGGCGTTTCACGGCGGCCCCAATCCGTGGTACCACAAGCTTCGGATATTCCGAGTCGGGGAAGAAGCAGTTGAGCTCCCTCGCGAGATCTTCAATCATGAATTGTTCGCAGTTTTGCAGCGTGGGCTGGTGGCGTGCCATATGTCGGTAGATCTCTCTTTTGGCGCGCGCACATCTGTTCTCGATCACAAAAGCTTTGTTGAGGCCTTTCTGTAGGTTGGAGATGGGAACGCCTTCGCATTCGGTTGGTGTATTGTCTAGACACATGGTAGCGGTGAAGCTAGGTTGCGTGGCGTTGGTCAACTCTGTCGAATCTAGGAAATACGAGAATATGTCTTGACTCCCAGCATGCCCGATCCAGCAGTGTATTTGTTAGTTATGTCGCGATACGACAAGAAAGGAATCGAATGAATACCCAAGAGAGGTAAGTATCGTCCAAGCTACCTGGTCGATGGAGAAGATGCACTGACGGTGAAAGGATGGACAAAGGGTTGGGATATGGTTGGATATGGCGTCAGCCCAACCTTTGTTATGTACGTTTTATGACCGGTCATTCTGAGATTACAAGCTTCTTTGTATAGCGCATTTTGCTTCACATTTTCGCAGCATTTTCTTGAACAAGGCAAGCAAAAGTTTATTAGCAATGTGGAGCGTAAGGTAGTTATGGACCAGGATTGACTGACTTAGGTTGAGACTTGTGATGCTGGTGGATAGATTGGGTGATTGCTGTGAAGCTCGTTTTTGAGAGATGCTAAGGAATTGCCCATCGTGTGTAGGTTGTAAGACGAAACACAAGTAGTTCTACTTGATAGTGGTCTGGTTCAGTCATCTTGTTCATCTAGGTAGTCTAGCATTATTCCCACTCCTCGTCCCTTCCACCATTTGCCTTGTACACAGCCACCAACTTAACAATCTCGTCCTCAAGCACGTTTCCCTCGTTCCTTAAATGTAAGTCCCTCTCCGCGTCGGGCTCTTCTTCGATCTCGTCCATGACGGCATCCTGGCGATCGGTCAGCTGCACCAGCCGTACCTGCGCATCGTTGCGGTGCACCCAGCGTCTCGCGCTCTTTCCAACAGGCCGCCTCAAGAGGGCGTCTCGGAGGAGGTTCCGTCGAGGAGTTGGGACATTAGAGATTACAGTGGCTACGTCACTGAACTCATGTTCCGAGTAATCGAGAGCTTGGTTCTGACGGAGTTGTATCTTGTCCTTGAGCCATAAATAGGCTTTATCCTCGTCGTATTCCCATTTGCGATGAGTTTGTTCGCCGGCTGATGCGGCATCAAATGTCATGCTTTTACGTGCTATATTGATGACCATTTTCAACCACGTCGCGCGGAACGCCACCAGACCTTGACGGTTGGGGCCGTCCATGTCGCTTAGTGACCAGAGTTGGTTCAAGAACGTTTCAGTCTCTGCATTGACCTTGGAATGGACGCTAAGATGGGCGATAGCTTCTGTTCGTGCGGAAGAACCAACTGCAAAGGTCCAGAGGAGAAATCCGTAGAGTTTACGGTGGAAGCGGACTTTGGTTTGTCGTGGCGATTCGAGATACGCGGCGGTTGGAACACCACACAGGAGCTAATGTTATATGTCAGTTGCAACATTACAGTAAGAATGGGGTGGAATAGTCATTACATCTGAGGTGTTGGTAGGGCACATATCGACGCATAATACGCAGTGGCAAGGAGGAGAACTGGTTCTGTGCAAGAGACAGAACAACTACATACAAATCACGAACTACAAGAATAAATAGACATCATCTCAGTTTGTGATGCGCTTGAGTGAATGCCTTGGACTTTGAGATTGGAGCAAACGTTTTTGCTCAAGTGAGTTTACCGTTGCGTCACTAACCCCGTACTTTATCCCGCTTTATCTGATTACGACCGACATGGCGTGAAATGATTCAACCAAGGTCATGAACGATGCTTTTCTTGACTGTTTCTTCTGGCCCTTTGTTACAAACAGCCACATAATAGCAAAGGAAGGTTTCATCGCCTTTCAAAAAAGCCACCACATGGATCGTCAAACAACAAAGAATCTAATCTGCTTGTAGATCAAACGAACCTTGCAGAGTATGTCGGCCAGACAGTCATTGTTATAGAAAGCACAAAGCACTTTATTTAGTCAGCAATTCTGCGTTAAGCATATTCCCACTAGAATACGATGTAAATTGACTCACTGACCTGATCATATTACGATCTTAGTAAAATATCTTTCAGGAAAGGTCACCCAAGCTATCAGTGCTACTATATCTTCAACTCAACTTACGCTGGATGGCACAGTCGAATCCCCCACTACCCAGATTGAGACATATCCGAGGAAAGATCAGATCGGGTTGCTCATGTCTAACCTAACGACTGCGAACAAGCTAGACGTTGGATCAGGGCCTAACGCAAAATATCCCATAATATCCACAACCGCAAACCAACCGTTAAGACCTCGGCATCAGGCAGTCAAACAGTAAGTACTACGATTCAGCTCCTAACAGCTTTACCAATAATAACTAATTGGCATCTATAGGTCGCAAGCGCTCTTAGGAACCAATTGTTTACTACGGTCTAGATACAGTACCGACACTCACTCATCCTTTATGCGCCGCTGTCCAAGCCCTATCTATAGTACAGAGCAAAGCCGATATTTTTCAATAACATCTAGTACAGGGACTCCCAGACCAACCCCAAACTTACTATAATGCCGATGGCTAAATTAACAAGTTAACTATACTTCCACCGATCTGACCAGACCTTAAGATAGTCTATACGCGCTGTAAGTCTTTAGTATATGGCAAGAGAGAAACTGCAATGCTGCATTGTCTTTTGTGTGGCCACTATGGAGGCATGGGTTCAATGATCGTTAGATTGACACGTAGATTTTGGACAACTTGGGCTGTGGAAATCTCGCTGGTAGCCCTCTCGTCTCTTTCGTCTCAGCGCTTCAACCATCATTTGGTTCTTTTAGGTTTCGGATATAAGGAAGGCCGTCATTCCGATTTTATCGAGTGTTTAAAGATCACTTGCGCGCAATGCTTGTCGAGTGGCTCGGCTTGGTACTTCTGATGAGTACTAGATACAGACAAGTTGTTAAGAAAGCCTGACGAGCGAGAGCCCTTCATGCCGGCTTTATTAAGCAAGTTGGACTTCATGTCAGTAGGTATCACCACTGTGTAGTTAATTAGTTCGGATAAGGGGACATCGACCACTGGATCTACCAGTGGTCATGGCCACCGACCATCGCGACATTTTCTGTAACATTTCTACGAGGCTTCCCGACTTCGCATTTGCATAGTTTACCAATGATCCAGATCTCCGTACCTCGTATCGGAATTATCGGTAGGCATAACAACAATGTCGGCGACGTCGTGGGAGACAGCAATGTAGCAATCATTATTAACAGCGATCTACTTCGTTCAAATATTCCAGAGAGTTATCCATTACCTGAGAGCAGGTCCTTCACCGAACATCTAGGAAGCAACAGAGTCCAGACGTGTGAGCATAACCATTATTTTTACTAACATCGTTTTCTTTATTCGCACTACCAACACCAGCAAAAACTGGCAAGTTCTGATTTTCAAGGCCCGTTTCTTCTTGTCAGCTGTCACACCACCAGAACTCACAGTCCATTTCAGTCATTCCTTCGGCATCACCAACAAGCTACCGCCAATTTATAGGAAACAACTTGACCAAATAATGTTCATTATCAAGACATCGATTCCCCTGAGCCAACATCCCAACGGATAGATTTAAAATGCAAGAGAATAATTATGAAAATGGTTGATCCCAAATACACACGGAAGGGGGTTCTAGGACAAGGCATGCCCGAGTACAACAAGAATAAGTGTCAAAGACACGTGAATTAGAAACCTTAACAGCTACTGATAGTTGCTCTGCGTCGATAGTTTCGCCCGTGAAGCCCACGACGTGAAGTATTGTGTAGTAATGCGCAACCACTACTAAGCCGCCTGGGTGGTGTCCGCGGATTGTGTCCTGGAACCCATATCTCAGGTCCACAGGCCATATGATGGCGACGTTCAGCTCGTGAGGCGCTGTTGAAGCATTAGAGCCACTCTCTCTCGACGCATAAATTCCTTCCTTTAACAGGCCTTTAGTCATAGGGTCTAGTTTTTCCGTACAGGAACTCTCAGCGAGGCGATGAAGTCTCGAGCAGGTCTAGTCCTCCTGCATATGAGTTGCATTCCATAAATTCCTCCAATACGCTATCATGAATTCTTGTTTGAACGATTCTAGAACGATACCAATGCCCCGAATGAGAGACAAAAACACCTAGCATGTCGTACACTGCTTGTTGCAGGTTTCTTCTCTTGTCCAGAGTACGCAAGGCGAAAGTTACGATAAATAGCAGAGACGAGCCGGCGAAGAGAGCCTGACAGATCCTTTCAGTCGCTACGGAGACCTCGGCTTTAATCCCGCATATCGCATGATGATGGTGTTCCAATGCTCTGAAGATATATGCCTGGCGATGCGGTGGGTTCAAAATTAATGATAACATGAAGGAGATTACTATAAACATTATAAACTGGCTCGAAAGTTTACCCGTAGATTCCTCATCCGCAGCGCATGTCGTAAATCGCTGTAAGAAGCAACCTTGCGACTTAGATAGGCCTCTCTCGCCATCACCTTCACACCACGACTGGATTCCTCCCTCTAAACTAAAGAATAAGAAATGCAGGTTTGAGGGTATTCCAGTCTTGGCAGCGCCGCCTGATACTCCAATCGATGAGGACCCAGACGACGAGACACCTGGGCAAGGAGGACGGCAATTGGCGTCTGAGACGGATGACTCTAGCAGCTATACGTGAAATCGCTCGTCGCCTAGTAAAACATTGTCCAAGGTTTTGTTGAATCCCGATGGCTTGGAGGAGAAGCAGCTCGATCAGTCAGATATAAGGCTTCTAAACAGTCTGGTATAACTTGCGAACGAGATGGATGAGGTTAAAATGGGGGAGCGTGTTATACCTGATTATCTTGAGGTTTATGTCCTTGCTGTCTACCTAAAATACTACATATAGCATTGACTTATAGCAGACAGAGCTGGTTTAATTGTAAGAGACTTCTGTAGCCTACGGCTTGTTTAGGCCCCGAATGTTTGATAGGTCCCCGGACGATTCGAACAGATACCTCCTGCATCTGCACTACAAGCTCAGTCTCGATGCAATGATGCGGCTTGTCGGTGACGCAAAGGACTGCAATGACGTGGAAGATGACGCAGCTGGATGGAATAACCTCGTCCCTACAACGCTTCTCAAGGCCGTGTTTTACGGGAAGACCGCACAAGGTCGCCAGCTGGATGGCTTCCAAATATGGCATATACTCATTACTGACTGACATAGCTAAAACTAACTATATATAGTTCCAGTGCCAGCATCCTTCCCACATACCGTATTAAAGGATCATTAAGAAAGGATTATCAGGGAAGAAAGTCAACTACATTTTCCATCTTGACCCTGGTATAAGACACATGTACTCAAAGTCACGACTCCAGCGCTGGCATTAACGTCATTGCATTGTCCTTTCATTATGGGAGAATTGTATAACAGTGTTATGACTGCTTCTGACGCCTGATATGGTTGGCAGTAGCTGGATTCTTGCTTTTGTTATCACTGGTGACCTCGGCTGGAGAAAAAGTCCCTTGCGCCTTTCTAAAAAAGATCTTTCATCCAATCCACGTCTATACGTTTCAGATGCTACTCATGGCCCTAGGATCAAATAAGGCGAATCCTGAACAGGCGTCGAGTTCAGTCGCTGCGGAGATCAATACTGGTAAAGCGTCAAGCTTATCGCCAGTTGATGTGGGCTTTCTATGGCTAGCAGAACCTGCAAATATAGTCGATTACAGCCTACGCACACTCTCGCGCACCTTCTAGGTACCACCAATGCTTCCTTCAGTTAAGAGCGCTGACATTGGCTCACATCTGGACTTCGAGCTTGATAGGTTGGACACTGCCGTTCTTCCGCCTTTTATCTAGTTATTACAGTGCCATTATCAATCTGACTATAATGTCAGAACGGTAGTGCTTCCTCGCATGCGCCTGCGCCATACCAATCGTGTGGAGACGCATTTAACAGAAACAGTGCCGAAGTAGCTCTTAGGCATGGACCTGACCTGCGGCCGATGACCTTATACTCTTAGGTATTAACTTACAGATTATATTGTATGGCTGGCCCAGGCTTATATCGGCAATAGGATTGTATGATTAAAGACAAGCGTTAAATATACAAAGAATTGAATGACAACAGACGTGCTTGGTCGATATTCTTAGGTGTACTAACAGCCATGAGTCCTCGATTTAGATGGATAGTGGTGATCGTCGAGCAATTCTCGTTCGCTGTGTCGTGTATTGTATAACGTGAGGAAAGGATTGAACGTTGTTTAGTTGGCAGAATCCGGTATGTCCTTTGGTGTAGTATGAAGGAAGAACAGGTTACGGAAGATTCCACTTTTGTCCCATTAGAGCTATTTCCGAGGAATCACAAGACTTACATATTAGTCAAGTTAATGGGGAAAAACGGTAATAGCGGGCGGCAGATTGATACTGTCCGGTGCGGTCAGGCCATCAGGAAGCTGCATCACTATAGTTCACTGTGACCGGCTTTCTCCTGCAGATACGATGCTGTTCCCTTATAAGAGGACGCCCGCAAGAGAGATCTATCAGAGTCTAAGATCCCCATTCTCTTTGTAGGAAGCCACAAGGTTACCTCTAGCCAACAGCAAAGGCCCAGATACGATCTGGACTGCCTAACCGCTACTGTAATCCCCGTCATTAAGATGTGCCTCAACGATAGACCCACCAACACTAGAACGAAAGAGCTGCAGGGTAGATACTCCAACCTCAAGCGTATCCAGTGCGGTTCCTCCAGATAATGCCCCTTATGGGGCAGGAGTCGTATATATCGGCCACTGACCAGGATTAAGACTAGCAAAACGTTCCATGGAGCTGACGTTCTATATAGCTGACTTCTCATCCTAATATCGCAGACGCAGGTGCTAACGATGTCGCAACTCGTAGTTACTGGGCAGCATGGAGCGATCGTTAACGAACGGATAAACTGTCTGAAGCTGATGTTGGACTGTTGCCTGTCGATCTGATGCCTGCAATATCAGCTTGAAACTAAAGAGACTAGAAGCTGCGACACAGTTACAAAAGTCGACTTTGTCACATGCCGAAACTTTTACTACTGAGCCAAGGCAATACATTTTGGGAGGCCACTAAAAAAAACAACGGTCTTTCAGAAGGCACGTCGCCAGGAAAGGAACGTGCTTTACTTGCCTATGCTGGAGCAGCGGCGCAAGTATGTCTGGATGTAACCGGGAGACAGAAGGCCCAGTGCCAGAGGAGACGCCCTCGGACAAAATATCACTAGGAACGAAACTATTGGGAAAAGAACGTTCTTTGCTAGATATATCGACTAAAGTATGTTTACACAGAATGGTCCCCGCGAAGCCCTTGAGGAGCCCTCGGGGAACCCAGCCCGACCATCAGATACATCGTCAGCGCTGCACTACACCTCGACTTGCCTTGTCTCCGCCCGCGATCTTGGCCCTCCAACTCATTCCCCTGTTTCCTCAAATCAAGTTCTCTTATCCTTTCACGCTCACTGCGTGGCGTCGCCTTTGCGCTCAATTGCTCACGTATGTTTGACACCTTTCTTGTCTCTGCTGCCATGGTCGCAAGATTGCCCAACCTACAGGCAAGACAAATCGCTACAGCGCGGCCTACATTTTTGGAAGTAAAAAGGATCATTATCCTAGTGGCTAACGAGTATTACGTGCCTCAACACACATGGCCGAGTGCAAGAAGATGGGCTATTGAGAACCACCCTTCTGCCTGAAAACCCCAGAACGGACGGTTTTAACATGTTGTTCAGTCCCTTAAGGGATCACCCTATTCGCTATTAGATTTCACCCAGCCCTCCCAAGACGCCGACAGTGATGAAATTTCTTCCCTTCAACCCGCCTTGTCTATCGTGCCAATATCATGGGCGCCTTTGACATCTCCGACAAGCCGTCTTGGCTTCCTGTCACGATGCCCATCAAACAGTTCTGCGCCCCGACAGCGCTCAGGCAAGTGAATTTCTCGATCTAATACGATAATGGCCTCGCACGGAGGATGGAAGAGAGGGAGGTGCAGAACATGTCAGTAGGTTTGCTCTTGACCTTGTAGGAGGGGCAAGGAGGACGTGGCAAAGCCACTAAGCTGAAGAACTATCACATTGGTGCCATCCTGGACTCGTCAGTATGGACGCAGATTTGTGCATGGAACCTGGTAAATAAGAGGAGGATCTTGGATCCGACATGTGAAGCCTTTGCGCTGATAGATCTGTGGAACGATCTGGGTAGAACAGATAGCGCACGCCAGAGTACATGCATAGCTATGCTTTTCCATAGATCCAGGCTGCATGGTACAATAGTGTCTATGACAGGCAAATATTAAAGTACCGAAAGATTGTATGTTATCTCAGAAGCTTGCATAAGATTGAGAACACTGGGCTATCATGTTGCTGGCAGCCTACTGCTTAAGAATACACTGCGAATGTTCTCGTGAACAATATCTCCTTTGCTGAGGAGCCTGACCTTAATAGCTCAAGTTGTGGGAGCAGTATGTGAAAAGGATAAATATGCTCTCAAATTAGGCACATTTTGGCTCAGAGTCATGGCATTGTGTCTTCTGTAACACATACCTCTGCTGCGTATTAGCATCTCTCCAAGATTCGATCAATACGTCTTCAAGAGCATTTCCTCCTGGTTACTCAATCAAATATTCAACCAAATAAAGCAGTTGAACCTGAGCCAAATTGGTCAAAGGGCGACATATGTTGTTCGTCTTGAAATTCAATCTTATTAAGTGTTGTTTAGAAAGTGATAGAACCTTCTTCTCGGCTTCATCCGTGGCTCAATTATGACTATAGGGACCAAAGAATGGCGACCAATGTCATTTCGAGTAGGTACGATGCTGGCTATGGTCTGACTAGACAATCGACAAGATGTCAAGATCATATAAATCCGTGAGCATTGGGTGCCAGATCAGTATTATGGCTAAGAACATGAGTATCTTAGTGACAGTAGTGACACCCGATGTCTATGAAGCTACTCCCTAACGAACTTAACCTCCAACGTAAACTCTGCAGAGACCCTGTTCCGGTTTCAATAAATCTTGTGAAGGTCTTGGATGAATCTTTGACGTAGCTTTTTCTTTAAGACCCGCCGTCGGTTCTTTGTCGCTGGACTTTCTCGTCGCCCGATCATACCACGTAGATGCCTGCCCTGTAGCCCTGAGACATGCACTTTTTTACTCGTTTCTGGGAGTATTTCGATTAACTAAGGGATTCTCGAAATCGGAGAAAGCCTTAGAATTTGTGACATAAGTTTCTAACCATGCATCGCAAATCATATCATTATCACACTTTATTCTTCCAACAGCCTCTTTTACTTGGAGCTTTGATGCCTTTAAGGGTTTCAGAGGACGATTACTGATTTCTCCTGCCAATCCTTTTGAGATTTTCAGTCTTGAATTCTCTCTCTTGATAGGAAAAAGCCAGCACCGAGCTGTAGCTTTGCACCCAGTGATCTCTTACCGGGCGACAAATTGTCGATACTTGATGTACGAGTACGCTCAATCTGTGCAGCTCAAGATCAAGGGTCAGACCGTCTCTCTGTAGCAAGGGGCTTGATTTAAATCTTACCAATTTGCCGAATATCTTGGTGTCTGCGTGAGGTGATACCTTGAGCAGATCTTTTACCCGACCTTTGAGGTTATGTGAAGTAGTGCCTTGGGTCTATGGAACTGGTCGACCTTGAGGTAGTAACAACAACGGGTGCGAAGCAGATTGAAAGGGTGGCAGTGGATAAGTAAGAGTTGCACAAGTGCCTTTGTTACCTGTCCCGATAGGAACAAAGAGGTCAGAGAGGGTTAAATGACATTTCGCTTGAAATTCTACTCGCTCGCCTTTGTTCACTACAGCCATTAGACGCGCTTGCGGTTAATCCCGTTACCTCAATAATTCCTCGTCGTATTGCGGCGCGTCTTACTCGCCCTCGAAAATTCATGTTCTTTCTCCCAGTTTGTGTCAACAGTCACTAGATTCTTTTTCTCCTCCAGACTCAGCCCACCAGCGCAACTCTCTACAACTCATTAGTTACTCTCTAGCTTACAGATTTAGAGGCATTTATGGTCTAATTGACCTTGAATCTACTCCAGCATACGATTTTAATCTTATTGCTGCACTGAGCGAGGGCTCGCGCGATTGTCCCCAGTAAAATAATGGAAACGATTGTGGTATGGCTGTGGTCGTCAACGCACTCTACATTCTCGCCCGTCGCCTGACTCTACCAACAAATATCTGCGACTTTTCTCTTTGGCGACAGGTTTTGTTGGCTCTCCTACTCGATAGTGACGAGAGTCGGTCGTTTCTCTCGCCCGACCACCTACTGGAGCCGACAATGACTCTCCCAGACGCACACTAATCTGCTGGAAATGTATCAGTTGCGCAGCATCTCGCGTGGGATCGTTCTTAGCGAATACAACTCCTCGAACCTCTTTAGCAACACCTTCATATTATCAGTCGCCTTGCTAAATCCGCTCGTCCCCGCATTGCCATCTTTCTCGAGGCAATCACCGTTTTGCAGGCTCTAATAAGCGAGGACCATTCTGCAAACGTTACTCTGCAGGCAGAACTTACTGCTACTAATGTCGCGTTAGAAGGGTTGATGGGATGTATTGAGCCGAGCGCTGATGCTAAGGGGGCTCTCAGATCTCAACAAAGGGTCATTAAACGCCGCCTACAAGAGCTGGAAGCTTGTCGCTCTCGGGTCGTTGTACTTATCCGACAGTTGCAAGACGACCATGATGCGCTTTTGGCATTGATAGAACGCCTGCAAGTATCATCCCGGGACTTACAGGACAGGGTAACAGAGTCAAAAGGGCGTTGAGCATGCTTTTTTATTATGATGTTGACGGATGGGATGTGTCTCTGCGGTATGGGCTTATGGTAGTGATTATGAGAATGGAGTTAATGGGAGTAACACAGATGGGAGTTTCGAACGTGATTAGATTCGGGGTTGGGAGGCTGATGTTTGCTCATTTTGTTATATTTGAGTTGCTATTCCGTGCAAAAGTTGAGCGTACATGTATAGTCATTTGGTAGTGAATGTCATTTGTGACAGACGCTTGTTTCTAGATTATAGCTGGAGCTTGGTACTTGATTCCGTGAATGAATTGACGCGGCCTATCAACCCAGGTATACAACTTGGAGGCACAACACAACTCAGTCAAATGTGCGAATGATATCAAGATCACGATCTAGTGTTGAGACTTTGTATCCGTTCAAGGTGATGAACGTGGCGTAGTCGATCCTATGGTGGTTAACATACTTCCTTTATCTTTAGTTCTCCATTCAATATCTCTACACAGCACATTCAAACATCTTATATGTCAATAGTATTTTAACGACTCATACTGATTGGAGGATGTTGAAAGGCTTTATTTACGTCTTATCTGCCAACTAGTGCTTTATAATGTTCAGGCGCGTGTCAATCAGACTTGCCAGGTCGCTTGGCTTATGGAAACATCTTGGATCTTTGGAAAAGCTACCCGGGGATCTTTGTCCTTGAAATTCTTTTACTGTATAGAAGCGACTGTTGCTTCAAATTTGAAGAGTCGAGAAGCGAAAGGAATTTGTTAAAAATTGGCATCTATTAAAGCATGACGAATGTAGTGGATAACCCTATTACTTGAAGGAGACCAGCCATTTAATCCACAGGTTTTATCTGCGTTGTGTGAATATTCTTTTCAAGTCGTCCATGAACTGGCAGCATCCAGTGATGACCTCAACGAACTTTGACATCCACCACCCCTATTAAACCGAGCAACAGACGCCGCAACACCAGTAAGATATAGTCTAGAATCCCGGAACTTGGTGGGACATAGCAATCAATTTGCATTCGCACTCTGAAATCTAATTGATGCTCGTGATATATAGGTCTATTACCAATTCAATAGTGCAATCATATACACTTGTCGGCGTTCGCTTGTTTGACAGAACCCGATAATAAATCTTGACAGAAATTGACCAAGTGAACTGTACTCCCTGCACAACAGCGTGAGGCAAACACATCTCTTTTTAACCGTCGCTATACGAATCATCCTCTGATGGAGCAGCGGAGATCGTCCAAACTTTTCAGTCTTCTCAGGTGGAAACACATGACGGACTTGTCTTTGCAGTACCAATTGTCAGATCTGTCATTAACAGCGCTGAAAGTGGATATAAGTAAAAAGACCTGAATTGTGGCTGACATGGTTCGTCGTGGGGAATGAATGAGTCCTCCCATTTACCTCTCGCTCCTTTTGGCCTGCTGAACCATCTGCAATAAGGGCCAATGCCAACCGCGGCTAAAGAGAGACGACGATCAGTATGGAGCATCGCGATCCCTTATGTAGTAACATCAACAAAAAAAACATACGAGGTGTTAGACATCGGTCTTCGACTTAATTGGCGACTGATCTTCAAAAAACAAAAAAAAACATACAACAGCGGGGATTCGCTGGTCGTCACCGACCCAACTACTAATCCGCCGGTTAGTGGCTTGACTATGGGAGAGCGGACGGGATCCCGTATTTTCCACTACCTTTGGTCGTATGTACCTGTCGTTTTACAATTTTGGTACATAATTGACATCTCGTGATTGAATCTTTTCGCAGCATGAAAGCTCACTTACGACATCCATAAGCTGATTGAACTTTAGTATAATAGGGATACAGAAAAGCGTTAAAGTACAATGACATCAATTCACGAAAAAAGAAACTTGAACCAGTATCAACAGTTGCTCAGATACGAGTCAGCTTTGTTCCTGTTCAGTTGATGGAGGTGCCCTCTTGTTACCACATTCCAATTGTCGTTATCCTGAAGTGGATCAAAAGCGAAACTCTTGAGCATATACAAAAGTTTGTAAGAAATGATCAAAGCATTCTGAAACAGCAGCAACCGACTCTACCATTTGCAAATCTGCTGTTGTATTGTTTACTCGTGTGCGTCAATCCTGGAAGCAACCGATCACTTCAAGACTTACGGCCCGGGCTCCGCTACAAGGTTGACCTGTACTGACATTGGCCTTGAAATTGTTCACAAGGAAGTAAGAGGTTTAGAAGCCGGCAAAATGCCAGGACATCACGTTACTGAGTCTACAACCAGTCTCAAGTAGTGAGGTAAGTGATGTAGACTGAAAGGTCTAATAAGATGCGGTCTTAAAGTTTAACGGTTCCCTGCCGCGACCAATCTTCTCGCAGATATCTTGGTTGATGAGAAATGACTCGATCAAGTTGGTGACGTTTCGTGAAGAAACCATTCGACTGACCCAAGACCTGAACAAAGTAAAGAGTGTGAGTAGATCAATGTCCTCGCATTATTCAATATCATATGACTATCAAGATTCCAAGACCCTACCACGGTCTCGTCGATCATACGCCATTCATGTTTGTCGATAGAAGACCTTGTGACCTTGTGATCGGTAATACGGTCCAGTTGCATCTGAGATCATAATGAGTGACTGTATAAGTTTACACAAAAGGGAAGTTGAATGCTACCAGTGTAACTGTCCTAAAAAAAACAATAGACATACCGTGTGATATAAATGAACTGCTCTAAGACGTCAGCAACACCATTTTGCCAATGAATCGTCCGTCTCATCGTCACTTCATAAAGCTAACAGATAATGATAACAAGTTTGCTTTCCTCGTAGGATCATCCCTTGTGACTGGACAGATAATGTCTCTCCAAGATGTGAGTCCTGAATGGTGATGGGGCCCCACAAAGCACCTATTTCCTTTTCTTTTCCGATCAAGGTCGGAAAGATTTACAATGCCAATTATTACCAACTAGACGGGAATCCGTGCGAGGCATGGATATTAATTTGCTCACGACCGGTGCTCGGGCTCATTGGCCGAAGTCATCCCTTCCTCTCCATCAACTGACCCTTGACCTCAATCAGAGAGCCAAGATAAGATGTAAGTCTGTGGTGAGCCGATAAGTGTATCAACTTGGGCCGCCAGTGATTAGCCAATACAGTATTGCATGACTTTCAAACTTGAGAATTGCTTTTTAATAGATATTCCAGAATCTTTTAATAATACCCATGCTCGTTTTTTCCCTTGTTGTATTGCCGTCACTGACCAATTCAAGGTCCTTTCTTTAGTGGGTATCAGTTGATCCAAAGACGTTACCAAACCTCCTTCCTTAGTAAAAGTCTTGTTCTCTCCTCCATCATCATCGTCCTCTGTTCGTCCTGCGCTGTTTTCGTTCGTTTGGGCCCTCGGTCCTTGTTAGTTTAATTCTTCAGCGCGTATCACCATGAAGTCCTTTTTTTTCGTCTTTGCCTTTTTAGCCCAGTTCTACTCTGTCCTACTCTGCTCGGCTCATCTCTGCTCACCTCACCTCATCTCATCGCATCTCATCTCATCCGGTCCTCGAGTCTCTGGTTCGCTTCATTCGAAAATGTCCTCCTCCCGTGGAATTCCCAGTCTTTACAGTTCGGCGCCTGATAGCGCCCAGTCAATTCACTAAGTTTCCGGGGCCTGGCCCAACGAGCTTTTGGGTGGTTCTGTTCGGTCCTCTTGGGCCAAAAACATCTTGGAACAATTGTCCAAGGTTGTCTCCGTCGCTGCTGAGAGCGACAAGGTCACTGTTGATGACCTTGTTGGTTGGATAAAAGATAGAATGGGTGATGGAGAGGAACTTACCAAGAAAATTTGTGATGAAGCAAGGCGGTGGCTGGATTTAATTTAATTATATAACCTTTACTATTTTATTACTTACTCTAGAGATAAGTTAATATTATAAACTATATTTTTAACTATAGGCTATTATATTAAGGTTTATTATAAAATTAAATAATCTTATAGGCCTTTTAACAAAGGCACTATTTAATAGTTAGTTAAAGTATTTTAATAGTATTAAAGTCTTATAGTATGTTACGACCCAACAAATAGCTTAGTCACCCTACACATACCCCACCTTTTTCACTAATC